>JAQZBX010062024.1:0-16984 GCA_029593785.1 Cabassous unicinctus
TCTTTTTTTTTTTTAGATTTATTTTTTTTTATTTATTCATCCTCCCCTTGCTGCTTGTGCTCGCTGTGTCCATTTGCTGTGCATTTTTCTGTGTCTGCTTGTCTCCCTTTGTTGCGTCATCTCGCTGCACTGGCCGTCAGTTAACCGTGCCACGGGGGCCAGCTTGCCTTCACCAGGAGGCCCTGGGAATTGAACCCAGGGCCTCCCATATGGTAAACGGGAGCCCAACCAATTGAGCCACATCCGCTCCCCTCAACCTGATCTTGATACATAACCTCTGAAGACATTTTACTGTGAAGCTCAGGGTTGACTCACAGAAACAAGACCTCCATGTCCCTCACAGTGCCACCCAATCAGCCTTCACTGAGTACCCGCTGGCTCCCTGGTACCATGTCAGGCAGCTTGCCTTGCACTACCTAGTTTCATCTGAGGCCCAAAGGAGTCCTTCTGGCATGGGCAAGTTCACAGGGGAGGGATCGAACCCTGATCCTCGGGCTCCAAGCCCACTGCTCTGCCAGCACTCTGTGCTCTGACAGCCCCTCCCCCCCATTCGACTCACCCCACGAAACCTTGTTTTTGTCAGCCTAGTCATCCAGACGTGATGACTCAAGAGTCAATGTGGGGCAGATTGTCAGGGGAGAAGGGCCTTTGTCAGCACGTTGGCTTTCCTGACCTTTAAGTTGGCGGGGAGTTACCTCAACTTGAAACGTGCGGCTGCCGAGTGATTTCAGTCTCAACTGTAATAGGGACATAATAGAGGAGCAGATAAGCAGACGCAATTCCCAGCTCTTTCTGGGTCTTCTCTCCTACCACAAGCTCAAGGCCACTCGAAAAATGGAAACTAGAGGCTAAATTTTCCTTTTAGACCCAGTTCTCAGAATCGTGTTGCAAATGGAGAGAGAATAAAGTGTCACTTCTTAGATGGCAGGAGGGTCTCACCAAATCCGTGCCTCACTCTGCCCAAAATTAATCTGGTAACTTCTACATTTAGCCCTCAAAGGTTGCCTCCAAAGTGCATGATTTTTGTGTCAGGAAATCTACTTTAGATTATGCACGAACTGGTTGTCCATAGTGACTAAAGAAACATAATACCATTGTTACGTCTGCCTTTACCATCATGTAAATAGTGAGGGAAGATACCAGGCGGCACGCTCCAGTGCAGGTTTTCTGATCTGAAATGCCTAGATTGCCCATCTGAATCAGTGATTTCTTACCTTCGAGGGTCATGGACTGTTTTGAGGATCTGATGAAAACATAAGTAAGTCCCTTCTTCCCCTCTGCAAAAATACGTATGCACTCATTCAATTTGGATTATATGACTTCAGAGATTCATAGACTCCCAAAAACCTTTGATAGACCCCAAGGTAAGGACTTTTCATCAGTTAATAAAGCAACCATCCAAGACTCAAGAAACACAGCTGCTGGTAGAGAGTGTGGTCCAGGACATTCAGCATTGAATTGGGAGTCAGAAGTTCTCACTGGTTGTTATAACTCACGGAGCCAGGAGGTCCTCAGACTGGCTGGGGTCAAACCTATCTGGCATGAAGGTGGATGTTTGACATTTTGATCTGGCAAGTCTGACCCAATGTGTCATCGACGGTGAGAGGGCAAGAGTGGGGACAAAGGATGGGATGAAGACATATGCTATGCACATTACTTGATAATAATTTTTTAAAGGTTAGAAGCTTAACATTTTTTTTACAGCAATATATAAAAATGTCCCTTTGACAAAATGTTTTTGTGCCAAAGCAGCTGTGTCAGGTGCCCTTCTAGTGCAGTGAATGGAAGATTAGGACAACCTTTGTGAGATGGTTGGCTGCCCATGGAATACTATCATTAGGGCATAAGAACTGCTTTCCCCTGCTTTCTAAAAACAATTTACCTTTCATGCCTTGACTGATGCCTGAAATCCTACTATTAGAACTTTGTCTCCATGGCTCAAAGTATTACAGCCAAAATGCAAATGCTCCTGATAAAAGTAATACTTTGTCTTATTAGCCATTTGTACTATAGATAGAATTTTTGGTTTCTCCTTCTCTGAAGGTCTTTTATTTTATTTTATTTTTATTCACAGGAGGGTAGAGAGAGTATAAGAATGCTAGAGATTGGAGGTGAAGGCAGGAGGAAGGGGTATGGGAAAGGAATTGGAGGATGGGAGCTAGAAGCACTGACACCAAATTGAGTGTGTCATATTTTCTATCAAGATTGATCCTGTCTAAGCCCCCTCTCAACCAGAAACAAAGTGGGCTTCACCATCCTAAAATCCTCAAGATTGAGGAATGAACACACATAAGGGGGGAAAGCAGCTATGGGCTAAAGTAGGCTTACTATTATTCTAGCAATGGAAGATCTTGTGACATTGATATAAAGGCAGTGGACACCAGAGGCTCTGCGTGGAGGGAAAGGGAAGAAAAGGTGTAACACGGGATATTTTTGGGACATTGGAATTGTTCTGAATGACATTGCAATGATGGATACAGGCTATTATACATTTTGTCAAAACCTATAAAAGTGTGCAGTACAAAGTGTAAACTATAATGTAAACTATTGACCATGGTTAGTGGCAATGCTTCAATATGCGTTCATCAATTGTAACACATGTACCACACTAATGAAATACATTGTTAATGGGGTAAAGTGCGGGAGGAGAAGGGGATGAGGTATATAGGAATCCCCCTACACTTTCGATGTATCATTTACGGAATCTAAAGCTTCATAAAATAAAATAAAATAAAATGGCTAAAAAAAACTTTTGAAAAATTGATCTTGGTTTCAATTGAGGCTCAATTGAGTCGATTGCTTCAAGAACAAATTCTGGCCATCAAAATATTAGCCCATGCAGTAGGTGTACTGAGACGAGATTTTATATTGCCAACCTGTCTTTCTGCTATGTATTGGGAGGTGCTGCCGTTACTGTTCTGTGTGTGTTTGTGTGTGTGTGTGTGTGTGTGTGCGTGTATGTGCATGCGTATACATGTGTGGTCTTGTCTGCAAGGTCAAGCGTACCTGAAAGTTGTGGCAGAGCGAAAATGTTTTACCAGTAGGTTCTTGTGAGTCCCTTGGTTTCCAAGTTGCTACAAGCCTATTTACCTCTCTTCTTTAAGAACCAACTTCCCTCCCCTGCTGTTTCTCTGGTACCTGTTATATTGTCCATTTGCGTATTCATTCATTCATTCAACAAAGACCCAATGAGTGCCTACTGTGTTAGGCACCCTGCCAGGAACTGAGGATAGAGGGTGGATAAGATAGACCCTGCCCTTGCCCTTATGGAGCCTACAGTCTAGTGGGGAAGACAAGCATGAAATAATTACACTAATGTATTTTGACAATCGTGATAAGTGCAGTGAAAGAGAAGCTGGGAGAACAAGGAGCACATACCCCTGGGGATTCACTCAACATGATGTTGTCAAGGTAAATCCATATTGTCACAAGTATCAGCACTTCGTTACTTTTTACAGCTGCATAATATTCCATTGTTTGCATATGCCATGTTTTATTTATCCATTCATCAGTTGATGGACACTTGGGTTGCTTCCATGGTTTGGCAATTGTGAACAACACTGCTTTGAACATCAGTGTGCAAATATCTGTTTGAGCCCCTGCTTTCAATTCTTTTACCCTCTGTGCTTTGAGCAGTGCTGGGCCCATAGAGCTCAACAGTGTTTGTTGAATAATAAACGAATGAATGGGTATCACCACTCTCCATCTCCTCTGTACCCCTCATTAGTTTTAGGAAAGGGGAGCAAGGGAATGTTCAGTGTCAAGATCCTGTGCGTTTTTTCTGATGCCCCAAATTTCCCAACACACTGGCCAGCAGCAAGCATTTAATAGCCATGGAGATGGTGGATTATGTCAGCTTCTAAAGGGAGTGAGTGTCTGGGGTTCAGAGGGAAACAAGCTCCTTACATGGTTCTTGGGTCCAGGTACAGACAGGAGACTATGTGCTGACCTGGGAGCCACAGAGGCTGTGGGGAGAAGAAAACAGGTTGTGTCAGTAGTTTCATGTTGTGTTTACCTGATTCATAGGCAGTCAGAGCTGGGCCATGCCGATGGACGAGATTATGTGAGACATGGCCATTTTCACTGCGTGAGTTAGGTAGCTATTTTCATCTGAGTTTATACCCGTTCCTCTAACTTGGTGCTTCCCAAACTTTAGTCATCCATATACCACCACCACAATTTCTTCTGCATCCGTGAACTATTTGTACTGCTATTTACTTAATTTTAAAAAATTGTATTGTGGTAACATATATAAAACATATAATTTGCCATTATAATGATTTTTCAAATAGTCCAACCCAGCCCCCCACCCTACTCCCCCTCGCAGACCAGCACCACCGAACCCAATCACATCACTGTACCACTGTCACACCCATCCACTGCACAACCACACCCTTTAACCTTTTCATAGATTTTGCCCATATGAACATTGGCTCACCACCCTCTACTCCCTTTCTACCTCCTGTAGACCTATCTTCCAGACTCTAGCTCTGTGAGTCTGCTCAATTTGCTTAATTCACGTCAGTGAGGTCATGTAATATTTGTCCTTCAGTGCCTGGCTTGCTTCACTCAACATAAGGTCTTCAAGACTCATCCATGTTATCCTGTGTGTTAATACTGCATTCCTTCTTACAGCTGAGTAATATTCCATTGTATGTATATACCACAGTTTGCTTATCCATTCATCTGTTCATGGACATTTGGATAGCTTCCAACTTTTGGCAATAATGAATAATACCGCTATGAACATTGGTGTGCATATATCTGCTCTTGTCCCTGCTTTCAATTCTTCTGCCTATAAACCCAGCAGTGGGCTTACTGGATCATATGGCAGTTCTATAATTAACTTCCTGAGGAACCGCTAAGCTGTCCTCCACTAAGGCTGCACCATTCTACATTCCCACCAGCAGTGGATGGGTGTTCCCTTCCCTCCACATCCTCTCCAACACTTAATAGCCGCCAGTCTAGTGGGTGTAAGATGATATCTCATTGTAGTTTTGATTTGCATTTCTCTAACAGCTAGTGATGTTGTTGGTTTTTAAGCCTATAATTCAGTGGTGTTAATTACATTCACAATGTTGTGTTAGCATCACCACCACCCATTATCAAAAATTTTCATTGCCCCAAACGGAAACTCTGTACCCATTAAGCAATCACGCCCCATTCCGCTCTTCTCCTGACCCATGACAACCTCTAATCTACTTTCTGTCTCTATGAATTTATCAATTCTAGATATTTCATATAAGTGGACTTGTACATTATTTGTCCTTTTGTGTCTGGGCGTTTTCACTTAGTTTTCAAAGTTCATGCATATTGCGACATATATCAGAATATCATTCCTTTTTATGGATGAATAATATTTTTTTGTATGTATTGTCCATATTTTGTTTATCCATTCACCTACTGACAGACACTTGGGCTGCTTCCACCTATTGGCTATTGGGAATATTGCTGCCATGAACATGGGTGTAAAAGTATCCATTTTCAGTCCTTTTGGGTATATATCTAGGAGTGGAATTGCTGGGTCATATGGTAAAGCACCTTTTTTATAAAAGACTTATTTTATTTATTAATCCCCCCCCCCATTCTTTGCGCTTGTGGTCTTCTCTCTGCTCGTCTTCTTTTTAGGAGGCACTGGAAACCAAACCCGGAATCTCCCATGTGGGAGGGAGGCACCCAATCACTTGAGGCACCTCCGCTCCCTGCTTGTTGTGTCTCTCATTGTGTTTCCTTGCTGTGTCTCTTTGTCGCGTTGTCGTGTTGTGTCATCTCGTTGTGTCATCTTGTTGTGTCAGCTCATTGCACCAGCCCCCATCACATCAGCTTGCCGTCTTGCTCGTTTTCTTTAGGAGGTACCAGAACTGAATCCAGGACCTTGCATGTGGTAGGCGGTTGCCCAGCTGCTTGAGCCACATCTGCTTCCCATAATTCACTTTTTGAGGAGCTACAAAGATGTTTTATACAGCAGTTGCACTGTTTTACATTCCCACTAGCAATGCACAAGGGTTTTTTTGTTTTGTTTTGTTTTTTACCGGGAGGTCCCAGAGATCGAACCCAGGTCCCTCCATATGGGAGACGGACATCCAACAGTTTGAGCCACATCCGTCCTCCTGCACAAGGGTTTTAATTTCTCCATACCCTCACCAACACTTGTTATTTACTGGGTTTTTTTGTATGTTTGTTTTAAATGATAGTCATCCTAGTGGGTTAATTTTTTTTAATGGATTCACTTTGATTTCTTGAATGCATGTATTTTAAATAAACTAATAGATAAGGGGGAACAAAAGGAAAAGCCGTCCCTGGCTCCAGCGAAAGAGCTCCATGCAGAAGGTAAAGGCAGCGGCTGGGAACACCAGAGGAGGCTGGAAGAGGCAGGTCTGGGTGTGGCAGTCCAGACTTCAAGGAGCTGAGCAGAGGGAGGGAGAAGTAGAAAGAGCTGGAGCCACAGGAGCCTGGGAATCCAGTGGGCAAAAGGGAAAAAAGGAGGCTCCAGCCTGGGAAGGGGAGCTGGGCTGGGAAGATTGTGAGAAGGGAAGCTGAGGAAGTATGGGGACACAGTGGGTGGGAGGGGCTCATTCTGAAGTGCTGTGGGGATGGGGAGCGGGTGCAGCTCCGTGGTTGAGCCCCTGCTTCTTATGTACGAGGTCCCGGGTTCAATTCCTGATAACTCCTAAAAAAAAAGAGAAGTGCTGCGGGAGGTGGGGGTGGTTCCGGTGAGGAGCAGCTGGGACTGAGGAGAGCGTGTGGAGGGCTAAGAGCAGGGCATGTAGGATAGGGCACAGGGAACGGGAGCGAGAGGAGTCATAGGTCAGGTGGAAGCAGGGTGTTGTTTAGGGAAGGGGGTGCCAAGGGGTTGTGTGACCCAGGAGAAGTTCCTAAAGGCTTACGAGGAGGAAGGTTGGTGGTGGTGGTGGAGTTGATCTGGAGAAGGAAGCTGAGATGTGTGGGGCCAAGGAGGAACCATGGTAGAGTGAGCCATAAATGGGCTGGGGAGCGGGGCAGTGATGGAGCAGAAGTGGCACTGGGGGTGGATCCCATCACACCAGATGGGGCAGGTTGTCCTCCTGGGACTGGTCAGTGAGCATGAGGCTCTCAGCTGGGGAGCATCCCTAGCATCACCCACCTGCCACCTGCAATGGACTCCCATTCCACTGGTACATGTTCCCTTGCTCTGAAGCAGGAAGTGGCAGCCTCAGACTTTGGGGGTTGGAAATCTGGAAACATGCTCTCCTATTTCACAGTTGAAAGAGTGCTGGGTCTGGAAAGTATGTTAAGGGATGAGCCATAAACGGGGAGAAAGACCAGAAAGACCTGTAAAAACAAGAAATAGCCACTGCAAAGACCCAAAGCTGCGTTTGGATGCTAGAGTCACCTGCAGAATCACCCTAATTTCTGTGCATGAGACACTCAACAGGTAGGGGCAGTCCTTGAGGTCCTTGCTAAGAAAATGGTAATGCTTCCAAGCCCCAAGAGGGTAAGGAAGCAGTGCCTGATTTCTAAAGGTGCATGATTCTTAATAAATACAAGTTACTGGTTGTGAAAGGCACTGATAGTCTTATCTCCCTGGCTAGTTGTCCATCTCGTTCTGGGAACCGTGCCTCCTCCACAGCCCCTTGGGAGCTGCCCTGTTCTTATGTGGCTCTTGTTCCCACAGTTGTGGTTGATGGGTCTAGGAATGGGCATCTGGGAGTTTGTATTTAGGACAGAAAATCAGGGCAGCCTCTCCCAGGCTGTTAAGAGGTGAAACTCCAGTGCTGTTGGCCGCCATGTTTTCTGTCATGGGGAGAAAAGGAGGCTGTAGGAAGAGAGAAAAAAGAAAGCTGACACGCAAGGAGGATCAGAGAAGGCAAGGAGTCCTGTGCACGTTCCTGGCCCTGGCCTGGTGATTCTCCGGCTTCGGCCACACCCTGCCCTTTCCACCACTTGCCCGGGTGACTCCTCCTGAAGTCTGTGAGTCGTCCAGGATTCCTCAAATGCATTCTCTTTACACTGGTGCAAGTTGGGCATCTTTTTTCTGCAGCCACTGCAACCGTGAAAAGAAAAGGTTATTTTCAAAATCGGGGCATAGTCAGCATTCTTCGTTTCCCTATTGGAGACACTGGGAAGTACTTTTAGAGACTACTCAGAGCTCAGAGCGGCTGATGGCGTCAAGGCAGGGAGCTCATGCAAACTAGCAACTTTGGAAAACTTAGGGGGAATCGTTAAAGGCTCAGGTTTTATTTTCGAATTATTCATTTACATCTAATTATTTTATTTATTCACAGAAATAAGGTGAAGCTGAACAGAGCGCTGGGCCTGGCAGCCTTGAGAGGGCATGATGTTTAGTTGTGAAAGGGGAGATGATGAATTCAGGACCTGCTACTTTCCATAAATCTTGATTATTGGACTTTCTTGGGAATTCACACTGTGAAATTCAAAGCAGGCTTTCTGGACTTTTGATCTTGTAGTGGAGTGGACCGTGGAAAAAAAAAGAACAAGGAGGAAGAGGAACCGGAGTTAGGGGCAATACTACACAGTCTTTGTTTCTTTCACTGCCTCGCTTCCCTCTCGGCAAGCTTTTACACTTGAAGCTGTTATTCTCCCTATAGAGCCCAGTTGCTCCCAACAGAAGCCCAGGCAGGATATTATCCCAACCCCCCCCCTTGGGCCCTCACCCTCATGCCCCCACCATCCAGGTCCAGTCCACGCCTCTCACCTGCCCACTTCTCTCCATCCTGCCGCTGCCCTTGCTGAGTTCATAAACTCCATTCTCTCCTGGATGATGATGACCACCTCCAAATTGGTCTCTCTGTCCCCACGCTCATTCCCCCTCCCACCAGTGTTCTCCACAAAGCAGCCAGAGTAATCTCTCCAAATGACAAACCTGGGATGATGTCCTTCATCTGCTTAAAATCTTGCAGTGGCTCCCCCGTGCTCTTAGGATAAAGTAAAAAACCCTTAATGAGGCCTGCCTGTCACTCCAGCGTCGCGTCTCAGCCCTCGCTCTGCCCCAACCACACTGGTTTCATTTAGCTCCTTAAAAGGACGGTGCTCCCTCCAGGCTCAGGGCCTTTGCATGTACTATTCCTTCTCCTAGAAAGCCCTTCCCCTCTCCTTTGCTTAGTTAGCGCCTCCTCTTCCTGAAGATCCAGCTTAGAGGCAACCTCATCTGTCCCTCTTTACAAATTCTCATGAACCTCGTAGCACTTAGCACAATTTTACTTGCACGTGTGTGAGTTTGATTGTCATCTGTCATTGCTCCTTGGCCTTTTGGGTAAGATCACGTATGTGGCATCTGTCCTCTGAACTAGACTGTAAGCTCCTTTGAGGGCATGGAGGGACCACTCTTATGCTCCCCACTGAATCCTCAGCACCTGCCATGGGCCCGGTTAAGCCTTACCTCATCCTCAGTACCCTGTCCAAACATCTGAGAAACTGTCTCTGGTTCCCCACTTTGTCTACCCATGAAGTAGCAGGTCCCTCTAACACAACATTTATTGCACCACCCTCCAATGATTTGTTTGCTTGCGTGTCTTGCTACTGTTTGTGGATTCCCTGATGGCAAGGAGCACACCTTCATTATATCTGTGTCCCCAGCACAGTCCCTGGCAAGCAGGAGACAAATGTGTGAATGAATGAATGACTCTGTTAAGACAGCTTCCTGGGCCTGGGTTTTATTCTCCACCATAAACTGAAGGGCTGAACCAGATAGTTTTGTCTGTTCTTTTCCTAACACTATGGTCCCAACATCTCATAACTCATAACCCAATCAGCATCACACCGCTTTGTCATCTTGTGTGCCTTTCAACATTGCCCTGGCAACCAACATATCTAGCTGCTATTTCATTATGCAAAAAAAGAGGTTTACACCTCTGGGCTCTCTATAGATTATGCAAAAACTCCATTTAAATATCCCCTTCCTCTTTGACTCATGTTTTTTAGTAATGGCTTTCTCTTGTTTATGGGGTGACTTTCTGATATCCTGATTATTTAGAAATATTTTAAATATATTCTATAAAAGGTATGAAAAATAATATAGTGGACACACCCATGTACAATCAGCTCAGGAGAGAAAACGTGCCCCATGACTGCAGAGCCTCCCGGACTTTAGAGAAGGACAAAAACCATTTGAGTCCTCTCTAGATACAGCCGTGTAGCTCTAGGGAACTGAAAACTCGATTTCAATGTGTCCAGGAAAGATCTTGGCATCTACACCTCCAGGCAGGAGGAGGCTTTCCTCCTGTACTCTCTTCTTAGGAGAAAAGACTCCCTCTTCCCTCAGCCTTGGCAATCCCTGGCTCATTCCTCCAAAGACAGATTCGGAATCCCAGAACCGAGAGCATCCTAGAGGGGAAGGAATCCAGACTCCCTCTCAGCACAGGAAATCCCTCCCAGCTGTCCTGCCCTCAGGATTTGTGAGGTGTGGAGGTGGTGCTGGGGACTAAACACCATAGGCGAGGCACCCCAGAAAAGAAAAAGGAAAATAAAGACATCATCCAGAACAAGCTGGACATGTTTTCGTTCTTTTTTTTTTTTTTTTAAATATTTATTTATTTTATTTATTTATCCCCCCCTTGTCGCTTGTATTGCTGTGTCCATTCGCTGCGTGTCTTCTCTGTGTCTGCTTATCTCCCCCTTGCTGTGAGGTCTTGCCGCATCAGCCCACGGTGCCGCACGAGTCGGGAGGCCCCGGGAAGCGAATCCAGGACCTCTCATATGGTAAACGGGGGCTCTATCCACTGAGCCACACCCGCTTCCCTGTTTTCGTTCATTTTGAGGCCATGTGGAGGTGGGACTCATCTAGGAAATGTATCCAAGAAGTCAGTTCAATCAGTTCTTCATTGCCCTTCTGTGGGCCAGACATCAAGCTAGAGGCTGGGGTTTGAATATGAATAGGACATGATTCATGACCTCAAGAAACTCACAATAAATGGGTGACAAAGTAGCCCATTTTCTGCCAGGAGCTAACCGAAAGGCGTGTGTGAGAAGCATCTAAATCATACTTAGGGTGTTGGGGAAGGCTTCCTGGAGGAGGTGATGTTTTTCTGCACTGTGAAGGTTGACATGTGCAAGACTGATGTGTTCACAATGCTCACAGGGAGCTGCAGGTGGTTCCACCTGCCGGGAGCAAAAGGTTTGAGTGAGCCATGGCGGGGGATGAGGCCGGAGCAACATCACAAAGGCCTTGTGTGCTAAGCTGAGGGGTCTGAGCCTTCTGAGAGCTAGGGAGAGGCAGCCTCTACAGGATTCAAGGCAGGGGAGGGGCCTGAAGAGAACTGGAAAGCCCTGCGAAGTGGTGTGCTGGTGAACTGGAAGGAGTACGGACAATGAGGAGCAGGTAGTTGTGGGAACAAGGTGAGATGCCATGAGAGTCTGAACCAAGGGGGTGGCAATGACAGAGGAGAGGAGATAGAATGGTAAGAGCTAGCATACAAGGGACATTGATAGTGAAGTGGGGGGGTCTGGGTCGTGCCTAGGCTTTAGGGTTGGTTGGCTGGCAGCTGGCAGTGCTCTCCACTGATAGAGAATTCCAGAGGAGAAGCAGACCCTGACAAGGCTTTTTGGATGACGGGGCAGAAGTTGAGTCATATGTGGAAGGGATAAGACCCCCACAGAATCTTCAAGTGTAAAAGACGTTAGAAGCTGAAAGAAGGTCAGAAAGGATCAAGTGAGACTTGGGTGTGGGCCATAGGGTCTGTGACCACACTCTCATTTTCTCTGAGGTGACCCCTGGCATGGCCTTGGAGGGCACAGCCTGGCTTAAAGGGCATCCCTGAGGTTCCAGGGTTGGAGTTTTGGGCCCCCATGTTAGTACCAACTTCATGAAATCTGGGATGGAATTAGCCACACCCCTAAACAGTTTCTTTTGGCCCCATAGAAATGTCTTGATCTCCATGAAATTAGATTCAATTTTTCAATTTTAGGGTTTTTGAAAATCAAAGTTATACATAGTTTAAAGAACCAAATAGTTTTGTAAGTCATGTATCAAAAATAGCCGTTCTGTTAGTGGAAGTGGCTCAAGCAGTTGAGCGCGCGCCTCCCACATTGAAGGTCCTGGATTTGGTTCCCAGTGCCTCCTAAAGAAAAAACAGACAACAAGCAGACAATGAGCAAAAACAAGGAGCAAACATATGAGGGAGCCATCTGGGGGGTGGGGGTACAATCTGTGTACAATTAAACATTTAAAAAGAATAGCAGTTCCCACCCCCTTCCCGCTCCCTTGAGGCAACTGTTTTCAACTCTTATTAGCTGATTTTTCAGGGTATTTACCTCCATAACTCTAAATAACATGGGTATATTGACACTTCCTGCTATTTTCCATGTTAGGTGTTATCTATTGACTTTCCAATGTGGCAGGTAAGGAGTTAGCTCTGTTTACTCCACTCCCATCTCAACCACACAGGTGCCCACTTCCCAATTCCCTATCTTCCCAATATACTTATATCATAATTTTGGTTATATTAGCTTTCAGTGTCCATAGTATGATGAATGTATATGTGAAATTCACAATTAAGCAAATTAAGGTCTACCATGAGTATTTTTCCCTTTCTTCCACAGTTTACTTCCCTGGAGTTAATCATTGCTTTATTTTGGCATTTACTTAGTTTGTATTTGCGCTGCTTATTACTAGTCCAACCTCTAATTCTCCCCCAATTATGTAGGCCTCCTCTTAATATTTTCAAACACAGCAAGCATTCTCTCAGTCATCTTCTTGAATAAATCTTTTCCTGGAGCCTTCTGACTAGCTTCGATCTGAACAGGCTGCTTTCCGCCTGGTACACAGCTGTCCATCTGGGATCTTCCTTCATCATCTTGGGAATTTCCATAGCTTGCTGCTCTTGTGTTGAATTCTTTGTTTCCCGGATCCCACATCTTGCTCTCTTTAGGTTTCTTCCCTCATTTTGGTGGAATATACCCTTTAGCAACTTCTCGAGAGAGAGGATAAGGCAGTACATTTTTAATTTGATGCTTTGCATGTCTGAAAATGTTTTATTCTCTTTTGATAGTTTGTCTAGGTATAGAATTCTAGGCAGGAAATAATTTTCCTCCAAAAGGCCTTGTTCCGGTGATTTCCGGTTTCCAGGATTGATGATAAATCTGATGACATTTTGATACTTGATCCTTTTTATGAAACCTGTCTCCCCCTCCCCTCCTTTCTAAAAGCCTGTTGGATCTTTGTCTCCTGAGTTCTGAAATTCCATGGTGATGTGTAACTCAATGCAATTCTACGAGCAAATATTGAGAGCAATTGAGAGCAAGCTTTGCATAACCCATCTCACTAAATGCTCCAGGGGATACAAAGATATACACAAGTCCTTAAAGCGATTGAAATCTATGGGAAGTGCAGATCAGGCAAACAGAATATTGAGTATACAGTGTTACACGTACAAGATTTGTAAGGGCAACATTTTATGAATTCCAACTGTTGGTATTTTTTAAGATGGACTAATCCAGCATCTCAACCTGATTCATTTCATTGGAAATTTAACTTTCCCTTGCACTCAGCAAGCTCCATGAGTCCTAATATCTATTGCCCCCATCTAGAGGTAGTAATCAATGAGAGTGTGTAACATTTTGACCTCAAGTCCTGCTGTTACTGCCAGCAGTTGCTGTTAGCCACTGGAGGGCAGAAATTGATACCATTCTGCAGGGGGTCGGGGAAGCTTGAGTTCAACCTAGAGGTTCTCTCAAGCTCCCTGGGTGGTCAGATGGAATACAGCCAGGAGCCAGGGTCCCTTTTCAGAAAGCAATCCCTAAAAGGTATTTCTCTTTCCTTTCAAAGTGTACCTGCAGATACATAAAGATAGAACATATAAAAACGTATAGCACATAGTAAGCTGCTCAAAAAATACTTTTTCAAAGGATGGATACAGAATGTTTCTCTCCATGTAATATCTCCCCAGAGTTTATATAGCTGTCCTCCCTGGAAATTAGCCGGGACTAAGCTCTACCCTGGTGGCTACCAGAATATTGTTGTTATTGTTGAAAACACTTTCACACATTATCTTCTTGAATTCTCACAACCCTGAGCAGCAGGTGTTTTTATCCTTATTTTATAGATTCAGAAACTGAGGGATAGAGAGGTCAAGTAACTCGCACAGATCACAAAGCTAATAGTGGCAGAACAGAGGTTCAAGCCAAGCAGACCAAATCCACATCTTGCAATAGATCAACTCGCTTCACGACAAAAGGCCACCCCAATTACAGCTTCAATCCCAGGTTGGGCCAATAGGGATTTTTCGCCAGACTGAAGCCTTGCACCCAGAGGAGTGCGTTGGGAGAGCCATGTGGACTTCGGAAACTTGTCATGGTGGGGCTTGTTCTGATGCTAATTAGCCATGGGACTCCAAGTAACATGTTTTGCCTCTCTGGGCCTCAGTTTTCTCATCTGGAAAATAGAGTTAAGAATATATTCTGAAGAGTTTGCGGAGAGGTGGGTGCTGACCTACAGAAAAGAAACAATGAAACAAATGTACCGCCCTAATGCAAGGTGTTAATAATATGGGGGTATATTGAAACTCTGTATTTTATGTATGATTTTACTTCCCTAATAATAAAAAAAGAAATGAGAAGTCTCAGAAGGCCTCCCAAAAAGAACGGAGATTCTGTACTCCCTGGAGAATGATGGGAAACACTGGAGGAATTTTGAGAATAAGGGATGTTAAATTAGTGTAGAAATTCTTGGATGGATATGAATTCCCTCCTCAAACATTCCATTATAAGCTTCATAATTTCTACCTTAAGTAAAATAAAACAGTCACCTATGCTAGGAGAAGGCCCTTTCGGAGAAGTGCTTTTCCAGAGGATAAAAACAGTTGCTCTGCAGTGGTTTTCCAAGAAAATGGAACACATCTTATAGGGTTGCTGATGAAACTAGAGACAGCATATCAGAATGGACAAGCATATCGGAAAATCAATGTCTATCTGCTCCCCACTTTGTAAGACCCCCTTTGTGAAATGGAAACAATGCCAGCCAATCAGAACGTTTCCTCTTACTTTGGAGGTCGCTCTACAAGAGCTGCTTCCCCTTTTCACTCTCTCGGTGGATCTCCCTTCTACTTTCTGACTAGCATGCTGCTGGATTCATGAATCACTCAATAAAGCTATGAGAACCTAAATTGCATGAAGTTTTTCTTTTATCAACCCAGAAGTGGGTGCCTCTTCATTTTTGTTCTGAAATTTAAAAAAGGCGGGAGGTGGGGGTGGGTGGGGGGGAAGCAGCGTAGCCCAGTGGCTGTCAAAATTTAATGTTTAAATGAATCACCTGGGAATCTTGTTAAAATGCAGCCTCTGATTCAGTAGGTCTGAGATGGGCCTGCGATTCTGCCTTTCTAACAAGCTCCTAGGTGATGTCCATGCTGCCAGTTTGCAGGTGGTCCTTGGGTAGCTAGGCTGTGGCTATCAGATAGAAAGCAGCCAGACTTGTAAGAGACTGATGGTTCTGTTAGAACAGCTAGGACTTAAGGCACAGGTGTTATCAGAGACAGTGTCTAGGTTCTTGACTATGTCACATAAAGGAATTTAAGGACACACCATAAGTAGGCAAGGGAGTAAAGAATTTATTAAGAAATTAGAAAAGAGGTAAACACCCAACATGGGTGCGGGCTGTGCTACAGGGTGAGGCTTGTGCCCCATCTCTAGGGGTTTTATTGGCTGTCATTGGGGGTTAGGGTTTATGCTGATTGGAGTATTTTGGACAAAGAGGGGGAAAATCCATTGGGTGGTTTGGTTTCTAGGGGTTTCTGTCCAGTGGCACTTGGCTTCTGGTTACTGTCCTTGAGCCCTGAGCTGGTGTGAGGTTTTGAAAGAATGCGGTGGTGATGGTGGCTGGTGTCCTTTCTGTTTTTCTTTCTTTCTGCCTTGTGAGGAATGTTGCAAGTTACATTTTGATAAAGGCAGCTGCTGGGTGGGAGCTGCTATCTACCTTTTAACTTGTTTGTGTTAACTTGTCTGTGCGAGTTAGCCTGCTGAAGGCTGTGCCTCAGGATTTCTTTGCAGGTGGTATTTGTGTAACTCTTTGGGTTTTCTGCCCCTCCTGGTTAGGTCCCTGATCTATCCTGTCTCACAGGGAAACAATAGTAACTACATCACAAAATAAATGTGATAATAAGGCATAAATGAGGTGCTTCATCAATAGTGTTTAGCACAGTATGGTAAAGGTCAGCTATTTAATTGTAACAGTAGCCAACACTCATGGAATGCTTACTAGCTGCCAAAAATTTTCTAGGTGCTATCATGTATTAACTCATTCAAGCCACAAAACACCATAAAGTAGGTACTATTTCGTCATTCCCGCTTTACAGATGAAACAACGGAGGCACAGAGCAGTTGAGTACCCTAATCAGCGTTAAGCACTAGTAATAGCTAAGGCGGGGTTTGAACCCACAGGGAATCTGGGCTCTTAACCACGATCCCTCACATGGATGAAATGGACCAGTGTCCAAGGGCCGCTTCTGCCCTGCAGGCCTGGCTTTCTGGCGGGGAATGAGGGTTTACGCTACGGGATGGATCGGGACCAGCAGGTGGCAGCCTAGGGCTCCATGGGGTCAATGATCCCTCAAAAGGCCCTCTCCGGGCAGACGCTGTGCTGGGCAGTTCACCACGCGACCGCCGCCAGCTTCTTCAGCTTCTCGGAACGCCCCTCTCCCTTCCACGCCCTGGCCCTCGCCGTTGAGGCTGCCCGGGGAGCCATCGGAAATAATAACCCTACCTAACAGTTGGGTTCAGACTCGAGCTTTCCAAGACAAGACCACATGCGCAGGGAAAGCAATGAACAGAGCGAGTTTTCTGCAACAGCCCTTTACCCCAGGAGCGGAACCAGACTCGGAAATCTACAACTCTGCTTATGCCGAAAGCGCAGAAGAGAAAGTTGGCAATCCCTCGGATTCCCCGGAGTCATCTGAGGTCGTGTGCCAGAAGCGCACGAGCGCAGGGGGTGCGGGCAGAAGCTCTGGAGACTCTATTTGGGGACGGATTACCTCGGAAGGGGGAGTGAGGGAACTTC
>JAQZBX010062025.1:0-16984 GCA_029593785.1 Cabassous unicinctus
GGGTGTAGTACCACGTGGATGGGGAATGGTTGTGTGGGGGGTTGTTGGGGGTGTGGGCGGTGGGGAGCATGGGAATCCCTGTAGTTTCTGAGTAATATTTGGGTAATCTAGGCACCTTTATAAAATGTATACATATATATATATAACAAATAACATTTATGTAAACAAATGCACATATATGCATATATATTATATATCACTTTACAAAAAAAAAAGGTGGATCACATAAAAAAAAAGAAAAATATTAAATCATACATTGTACTATCATAGAGAATAATGGTTTCTTAAATTTTGTTTTTAAAAAGTTTTAGATTTCAGAAAAGTTACATAGAAAATATGGGGAAATCAGATGTTACTATTCACCTCTATGTTGGGGTGGGATTTTGGTATCCATTCTAGAGCTCAGTGCCCACCCAAAAAAGAAAATATTATAAAAGAAACATGGTAAAAAAATAACAATTGGGGATTTTAAGTAAAAGATAAAGAAGTTCTTTGTATTATTCTAAGGGTTGGAAATAATTTCAAAATAAAAATCTTGCCAAAAACATTTAAAGCTTATTTAATAACTCATTAAAATTAAGAAAATATATGGGAACTTTTCTCCTTCTCACATTTTCCACTATTAATAACAACTTTCATTAGTGTGGTTCATTTGTTACAATTGATAAACAATATTTGAAGCAGTGCTATGAACCATTGTCTGTAGTTTACATCATGGTTTAAACTTTGCACTGGACAATTTTATATGTTTTGACAAAATGTATAAAGATCTGTATCTTTCATTGCAATATCATATAGAACAATTCCAATGTCCCACCAATGCCCCATATTATTCATATTCTTCCTTCTCCTTCCCCTCAGAACTTGTGGTCACCACTAAAAGAATTGTGCTTGATGTTTAACATCTACTCATTGAAGTAGGAAATCTTAGTAATCCTATACAATGGGGTATATATACTTGGGATGTAGGGCTGGGTAGCACATTTTGCCTTATTTTATTTTACAAAACATGTGACTTTTTCCATTTCTTTAAGCAAAATGCCTGCCATTTTCATGCATTTTGCTCTGTAAATTACAGGATATGTGATTGAAAAATCTATATATTTACTAATTCATCTGGTGTGTTATCTCCTTAATACTGCATCAAATTAAAAATAAATTTTAAGCAAAAATGCTACTCACACAAAAAAAGTATATTATAAATATTCAGCTTGCTGAATTTTTAAAAAATGAATACCTCTATAAAACCAGAACCTTAGAAATTCCCAGATGTCTGTTCTTTTCTAGACAAGTTCCACATTTTTGGAAAACCACTCTTCTAACTCTAACTTATAGGCTAGTTTTGTTTATTAGTGTAATTTATATAAATCAATTATAATTTATATATTATTTTTGAATGTTTTTTCCCTGACTCTATCCATATTTTTGGAAATGCCTATAAAAAAGCCAAGGTCATTTATTCATGGTAATCCTTTGTGTTAATATATTTTATTTTATGTAGCCCTCTTTACTGTTGCTGAGAATTTGTTTAGTTTTCATTTGATCACTCTCAGCAATAATTTTCCTTACAACAACTTGGTTTATGTATTCTCTTAAAGCTTGTGTGTGATGGGGGAGAGAAGGGAGTCTGGCTCTTGATGACAAAATTATGATAAACACTGTAAAGCCTGGAGGTCCCAGCAGATGTGGAAAGGACTCTCTATGACTTAATGTTCCCAAGAGAAACAGAACCAAAATGTTTTAAGGTACAGAGCACTTGAAAAGAGTGGAGGTTCCACTCCAGAAAACCCAAAGCACAGAGTATCAAGCCACAGATGACACAACTTCAAATCTAAAAGAGATTACCCTGGTCAGTTTCAGACTCGTGTCAGACACGGAGTCCCCATTTTCCTTCCCATTTCTCACTTCTAGTATTGAAATGTTTTATTAAAGCAAAATAAATCTCTGCTTTATTTTGGAAGCAAATCACCTGTTTTCTAGTTTCAGCAGGTCCACAAATGGAAAAGAATTTTCCCACAAGAGAGAGAACACCACTAGTTTATTTTGTGAAGCTTTTGGGATATGATGATGGGGCAAATGTATTTTGCATGAAGGAATAACATTTTTTTGAGGTCCAGAGGGCCAACTCTGTGAGAAAAAATTATTAACACCCTCAAAAGACATGTATTTAAATGTAACATTTGTTCCTGTGGGCATGTATCCACTTATAAATAAGACCCTTTGAAAATATATTACCAGTGAGTAGTGGGCTAAGTTGTGAGTAGAATCTTCTAAGATCCTATTTGAATAAGTCCCAGCAGACTCATTGTGATGTTTTACTCATATTAGTGGAGACATTATAAAAAGCTACAAGTCAGAGGAACACACAGAAGGAGGAAATCAATGACACTGCCATGTGATAGGAAATTGCCACAAATAAAGCTACTGAAGCTGAAAGAAAAATGGCCTTCCCCACTCCTTCATTTAGGAATTTTGGCCCTAAACCCATGAGTTAATGAATTCTTGTTTAAACTAACGCAGCATGTGCTCTTTCCTTAACAACCTGGAAAACTAAGACATACTTTGTGACATTGAATTTGTGAATAAGCCAACAACAGAAAAGGACTGTGAATAGAATGGAATATAGTGAATGAAGAAACTCCACCCAGAGCTGGAGATGAAAATGGCAGAAGACTTTTGTAATGGACTACTCTGGTCTGTGCCTTCCTCTGTCTTCTGAAAACTACCTGTCAACAAAGTCTTCTCTCTCTTCATAACTGTAGGCTAGAATTTCCCAATCCTTCTTCTATTATTTTCCTATAAGGAACATTTTTAGAAATTAGAAATAATAAACTTCCTCTCCACATGAAAAGTTTTAATACCACAGACACATATTCAATTGCTTTGATCCTTTATATGGTTATCAATGAATGTAATGTATGAGAATTATTGTTCACTCTCAAAACCTATTCTTGCTTTTACCTTCCCTTGCCTTTTATCAATTCTAGACTTATTTATGTCCATTACGCCACTGTCTTTGAAGGACCACTGAGCAAATAAATCACCCATCATTCCTGTAAAATACAGATTTCAACTAAGCAAGTGTGAGACTGGGTTCTTGAGTCTGCATTTCTCTTGAGGTCACAGGTGAGTCTGATGCTGCTGGCTCATGATGACATGTCAGGAATTATCCTGAGTGACGTTGCAATAACAGATATAGGCCATTTTATATCATGATATAACATGCAGAATTGTGTGGGAGAGAGTGTGGTCTACAATGTGAACTATGGTCCATGCTTAGTGACAAAGCCCTAAGATGTGTATATCTATTGCAAGTGATATGCCACACTAATGAAGGTGGCTTATGTGGGAGGTTGTGGGAGGTGTGGGAGGTGGCGCATATGGGAATCCCTATAATTTTTGCACAACATTAATGTAATCTGAGTATCTTTAAAAATTTTTTAAATATTATTATTAAAAAACATTAGATGTGCCAAAATAGGGAATTGTAAGTTGTGGAATTAAAAATCAAAATTTGTCCTGTAATTCTCCAATTTAAACATTTTAACAGCCTTAAAATAAGAGTAATTAATCCAATTAAATGTACAGCAGGGGAAAGAGAGAAATTGAGATATGAGGAATTTCCTTGTTTGTTTTTATTATTATTAATATTAAAATAATGGAAATGCTCTAATAATTATTGAAGTGATGAATGCACAACTATGTGATTATACCAAATACCATTGATTGCACACTTTGGATGAATGTATGCTTTATTAATATGTATCAATAAAATTGATTTGTTTTAAAAAAAAAAAAAGCCTGAGAACCAGAAAATGTGATCCTCTTATAATTTCAAGAAACAGAAACCTTCCCTAAATTCAGATATGATCTTAAATATGATGAAGAAACACTTTAAATCATACATTGTACTATCATAGAGAATAATTGTTTTTTAAATTTTATTTTTAAATAAGGTTTAGATTAAAGAAAAGTTACATAGAAAATATAGGGAATTCAGAGACTACTATTCACTTCTAGGGTGGGGTGGGATTTTGGTGTCCACTCCAGAGCTCAGGGCTCCCCACCAAAAAGAAAAAATGATGAAGGAGACATGGTAAAAAAAAAACAATTGGGAGATTTAAGCAAAAGATAAAGAAGTTCTTCACATTATTCTAAGAGTTGGAAATAATTTCAAAATAAAAAAATTTGCCAAAAACATTTGAAGCTTAATTAATAACTCTTTAAAATTAAAATATACTACACCCTTTCTCTTTCTCACATTTTCCACTATTAATAACATCTTTCATTAGTGTGGTTCATTTGTTACAATTGATAAAAAATATTGAAGCAGTGCCACGAACCATTGTCTATCATGGTCATTTGTTCAAGGTAATCCTTTGTGTTAATATATTTTAGTTTATGTATTCCTATTTACTGTTGCTGAGAATTTGTTTAGTTTTCATTTGGGCATGCTCATCAATGATTTTCTTGCCAAAAACATGGTTTATGTCTTCTCTTAATGCATATGCATGACGGGGGAGAGTAGGGAGGCCGGCTCTTGATGACAAAATTACAATAAACACTGCAAAGTCTGGTGGTCCCAGCAGATGTGGAAAGGACATTCTATGACTCGATGTTCCCAAGAGAAACAGAACCAAAATGTTTTAAGGTACAGAGCACTTGAAAAGAGTGGAATTTCCACTCCAGAAAACCCAAAGCACAGAGTATCAATCCACAGATGACACAACTTCAAATCTAAAGGAGATTACCCTTGTCAGTTTCAGACTTGTGTCAGACAGGGGGTCCCCATTTTCCTTCCAATTTCTCCCTTCTGGTATTGAAATGTTTTATTAAAGCAAAATAAATCTCTGCTTTATTTTGGAAGCAAATCATCTTCTTCCTAGATTCAACTGGCCCTCATAAGGAAAAGAATTTTCCCACAAGAGAGAGAACAGCAATAGTTTATTTTGTGAAGCTTTTGGGATATGATGATGAGGTAAATGTATTTTGCATGAAGGAATAACATCTTTTTTGAGGTCCTGAGGGCCAACTATGTGAGACTAAATTATTTTTACACCCTCAAAAGACATGTATTTAAATGTAACATTTGTTCCTGCGGGCATGAATCCACTGGTAATTAGGACATTTTGAAAATATATTACCAGTTAGTAGTGGGCTAATTTGTGAATAGAATCTTCTTAGATCCTATTTGAATAAGTCCCAGGAGACTCGGTGTGATGTTTTACTCTTGTTAGTGGAGACATTATTAAAAGCTAGAAGTCAGAGGAACACACAGAAGGAGGATTTCAATGACACTGTCCTGTGATAGGAAATTGCTACAAATAAAGCTACTGAAGCTGAAAGGAAAATGGCCTTTCCCACTTCGTCATTTAGGACTTTTGGCCCTAAGTCCATGAGCCAGTAAGTTCTTGTTGTTTAAACCAACCCATCATGTTCTCTTTGC
This sequence comes from Cabassous unicinctus, assembly GCA_029593785.1. NCBI lineage: Eukaryota > Metazoa > Chordata > Mammalia > Cingulata > Chlamyphoridae > Cabassous > Cabassous unicinctus. The sequence goes on from JAQZBX010062025.1 coordinate 5,447, forward strand.
CTTAGTGACCTGGAAAACTAAGACATAATTTGTGGCATTGAATTTTTGAATGAGCCAAGAACAGAAGAGGAGTGGAAATAGAATGGAATATAATGAATAAAGAAACTCCACCCAGATCTGGAGATGAAAATGGCAGAATATTTTAGGAATGGGCTACTCTTATCTGTACCTTCCTCTGTCTTCTGAAAGTTACCTGTTAACAAATTCTTTTCTCTCCAAAACTGTAGGCTAGTATTTCCCAATCATTCTTCTGTTATTTTCCTATAAGGAGCAATTTTAGAAATTATAAATAATAAACTTCCTCTCCACATGAAAAATTTTAATATCACGGACACATATTCAATTACTGTGATCTTATATATGGTTATCAATGATTGTATTATCTGAGAATTATTGTTCATTATCAAAACCTTTTCTTCCTTTTACCCTCCCTTGCCTCTGATCAATTTTAGCCTTATTTACACCTGGGTCCATTAAATCACTGGCTTCTAAGCCCCAGTGTGCAAATAAATCACTCATCATTCCTCTAAAATACAGATTTCAACTAACCAAGTGTGAGACTGGGCCCTAGAGTCTGCATTTCTCTTGAGGTCACAGGTGAGGCTGATGCCGATCGCTCATGGTGACACATCAGGGTTGGTTGTGGGCTTTGTTTCCATCACATTCTGAGTGTAATGGAGGGGTACTTGTCCTGTTGGTACTGTGAAAGATTGTGAACAAATATATTAGTCTTAGACTGATGTCCATTATGCAATATGATCCCACCCCATTATCCATCACATACATAGATTTTACCTGTATAGAGATGATGATCTTGGTGGAAGTGGGTGCTTGCCACAGCATAGATTCTGGATTGTCCCCATTTATATAATGCCCTGTAGATGAAGAAGCTTTTCCACACTAATAGCCTTCATGTATGCCTATAAACATATCTAAGTTCAGTTTTTGCTTCAATATGGCAGAGTTTAGGATGTTTGCTCTCCTCTGTATATCTACAACTTTCTTATGGCATTTCTCATCTGCCCTAGTTTTTGAAACATAAAGTGCAATATCATTGGTATGATTATTACAAAATAACATGGATTCAAATAATTTTAACCCCATGACGCTCTTTTATTAGTGGGCTATTTAAAAAACCTAAAATGTATCAGAACAGTGCATTTAGTTTATCTAGTTAAGGTTGACATCCAACTGCATGTAAAGGGTGAATAAAAAGAAATAATAAAGATTTAGGGAGTATTAACTATCCACAAATCACAGGTCTAAGATTAGGGAGTTCAGGGCTGTTATGGTACCTCAATGACGTTGTTAAGAATTACATCTTCTTTTAATTTGCTCAACATGTTTTTTTTTCATCCTCATAGTCACAGAGGAGTTAATGCACCTCCAGATATATAATCCACTTCCTAATGGGAAGACTGGGAATATATTGAGAAGTACTGGATTTTTCTTTTTCAAAATTACCCTTTGTCAAGTATAACATCTAAATGGAAAGTGCCATACCACAATTTCAATAAATTTTAAAAAAATGAATTTAGTCCATGTAACCAGAACCAAGACCAAAAAACAGAAAAGAACATGGCCAGTCAGTGAGAATCTCAGTGCCCAATTACTGCCCACCCTTTGGCAATACAGCATTCAGAATATTAACATGAGAATTTATCTTTGTGTTTCTGAACTGTATATAAGTGGAATCTTAAAATGTATATTCTTATTTGTATGGCTTATTTTATGAACATTATATTTGTGATTATGTCTTTTTCTCTGTTTTTAAAATGAAGAATATACATGTTTTCCAAATAACTCATATAAAATACTGCAGATTAAATTCCTTCAGCAAAAATATGGTAGATGATACAGTTTGCAGAAAAAATGTGCTTCCAGTGATGCCCATGTAATAATACCTGGAGCCTTGGAATATGTTATCATACATGACATAGATGACCTAAGTTAGCAGATGGCACTAATGTAATCAGATGACCATTAGATTAAGAGATTATCCTGAATTATTAGGCTGGGAAAAATGTAAAAGTGGAAGTAGAAAAGTGAGTACCAGAGTGATGACATGTGAGAAGGCTTGATGTTTATTGCTGGTTTTGAAGATGGCAGAGGATCCTGAGAAATGAAAAATGGGCAGCCACTAAGTAGATGAAAAACTCAGGAAAAAATAGATCCTTGCTCAGAACTTCCAAAAGAACACGGCCCTACAAACACCATTATTTTTGACAAGATGAAGATAAATTTGGAATATTGATTTCTAAGACTGAAAGGTAACACGTTTCTATTTTTTAGCTACTAAGTTTGTGGTAATTCATTATATCAATAATAGGAACATGGCAGCCCCTGTGTCATTGGCATGACTGTGAATTGATGATTAAGCTAAGTATATTGTCACTCCCACCAAAATTAATGTACACGTGTTAACAAAAATCGCAGGTGTATGCGAATATTTTTGCTGTCTTGATTTTCTGATAATCAGGGTAGGCTAAACATCTGCTATATTAGAAACCATGCATGTGTCCCCAGACCTCGTTTTTCTCCCTAGGTCTGGGTTTTAGAGTACTGGTGATAAACCAAGCCTTATTTAATATATAGTCATCCTGTATGGCAAATGACTGTAACTCTAGGTATCTTTGGTCAACCTTAAGAGATATATTAGGGGTGGCGGGTGTGGATTAGATGGTTGGGTGTCTGCCTCATATGGAAGGACCTGGGTTTGATTCCCGGAACGTCCTGTTAAAAATTATAACAAAGAAAAATATAGAAGTCAGTAGGCCATCAGGCCCCAGGCTTGGGTGTGCCATCAGGCCCCACAAGCAAGTGAGCCCATCAGGCCCTGTGTGAATGTGTGCAACCAGGCCCCATGAGCTGGTGAGCACCAAGGCTCCACGTGTGGGTGTGCTGTCAGGCCCAATGAGCGGGTGCACTGCCACTGCCCATGTGTAGTTGTGCTGTCAGGCCCCTTGCACGGGTTCACCTCCAGGCCCCACGAGCAGGTGGGCCCCCCAGGCCTGTGCACAGGTGCACCCTCAGACCCACCGAGCTATGCAGCAAGATGATGACATAACAGGAGAGTGACATGTGTGAGAGACAATATGAGACATGATGAAATACCAGGAAATAGGATGGTGCAAGCATTAGGATGCCTCTATCCCACATTGGAATTTCTGAGGAACAAATCTTGGTGAAGACAGGAGAAGGATGAGAAGAGAGGACAGGAAAAAGGCACAGAGAATTGCCCTTCAAATAGACACAAAAACAGCAAAAACGATGGGGGGAAGTGGGGGGTAAAAATGGGTAAATATAAATACATAAGTAAATAAACAAATAAATAAATCTTTAAAAAAACAAAACAAAACCAGGTATATGTAACTTAACCATGTTTCCCACAAACTGTAATTTGGGATGTTAATATTTTTTTCTTTTTTTTTTTCATGTATATTTTAAATGATGGTTAGATTATATAAATATTACACAAAAATTACAGGGATTCCCTTGTTCCCCACCTCCCATACCTCCCATAACATCCCACATAAACATCTTTCATTAGTGTGGCACATCACCTGCAATGGATACACACATCCTGGGGCTTTGCCACTAAGCATAGACCACACTTGACATCGTAAACAACACTCCCTCCCACGCAGATCTGCATGGTATATGCTGATGTTAAATGGCCTATATCCGTCGCCACAGTGTCACTCAGGAAAACCCCCAAGTCCTGAAAAAGGCCCTGTATTACAATTACCCTTCCCCTCCATGCCCCAAAAGCGTCTAGTGGCCACTGGATCCAACTCACTGTTATAATTTGTTCCATTGCAAGAATCACAATATGTCTACCACAGAATATCATTAAGTTCACTCTAGTCCATAGCTCTTCCCCAAATCCTGAGGGGACTGGAATGGTGAAGGCCACTTTACCTCCAAGTGAGAGTGGGCTTATATCCCATGGATACGGTGGATGGGATTACGCTGCCTGCAGCTGCAGGCTTTCTCCATTCCCTGGGATGGTCATTGTCCATCATCGTCTCCTCACCAGGTGACTTGGGTGAGTCCATTGAGCTATAGAGTAGGAGTTGCAGCTCCACTGAGATTCCAGGCACACCTGGCACATAGGCAGGGCAGAGGCTCCAGTTTCTGGAAGTACACCTACAAACTCCAGGCTCACATATAGGTTTGCATAGAAGGGACTGATGAACAATGTGCAGGGAGGACTTAGAGTCCAACTCTGTCACTCTCAGGAGGACAGATTTCAAAGTAGAGCCCACTGATAAGGCATCAATCTCTAGGGCTATCCCCCCTAATACAGGACCTTTGTGTCTCCAGAGCCCTCAGGAGTCCCTCCGTGTGGGGTGATATCCACTTTGGTGTTCTATGAGATCCTACTGAGGAGTGCGTAAGCATTACCTTTGGGCTGACCTCCCAACTCTCTTTGAAGTCTCTTAGCCACATGAACTCATTTATCTTTACTTGTCCCCCCTTTATTTCAAAGTTTTTTTTTCCAGTAGTGTTTCCAATTGGCACTTAGCCAGGGAGGCCCATCCCCAGGAGTCATGTCCTACATTTGGGGGAAGGTAATGCATTCACATGCTGAGTTTGGCTTAGAGAGAGTACACATTTGAGCAACAAGGAGGCTTTCCGATGGCAACCCTTAGGCAACCCATAACAGTAGACCATGTTTCAATTACAAGAGCAAAGACTCATAAGGCTAGTCATCAATAACAAGAACTCATCAGTGGGCCATCCTCTTTTGCCAGACACTGCCCCTGCACTTGGGGGACTGTTGCTGCTCCCTTGGAGAATGTGGCAGAGCTCTCCAGGCTTGGAATTCAGTAATTCCTCATTTATTGAGTGATTGTCCACACACCGTGACCATGCCCCATCCCTCGATCATTTGAACAATTTTATATATCTTTCATATATATTCACAAGAACTTACTCCTATGAATCCCCCATCCCAGACACCCGCAACCAATGATCCTCTGCAGCCCCCAATGTAACCCTTCTGTGATCTAAAACTTCCTGGAAGAAGAAGCCCTTATAATAACCAAATACAATTAATGGGAAAATGAAATAATAGCTATAAGTTTAAATACAAGAGATAAAATACAAGGAAACTCAGAAAAAAAAAACTAAAAATAAAATATAAATAATGGATTGGGACATTCAAAAAAAAAGGGGAAAAAACAAACAAAAAATTTTTTTAAATTATTTTTTCTTTTCTCTTTTTTCTTTTTATCACTACATTATTGGATGTCCAGTGTGTACCATGACACCTTCCCCCTCTGGTTCCCCAGTGTCTCCCAAATTTTTATTTAATTTTCAAAGAAGTTTTAGGTCACAACAAAGTCACACATGGAATACTAGAGATTTCCATATACCCAACCTTCCTCCCCGCTCCCCACCCCATATTTAAACCTTTTTTTGTGTGTGTGGATGGTAGCATTGTTATAACTGTTATACAGATAGTGAAACATAGGTACTAAACACTGTCAATGGTTTACAGTATAGTTTACAATTTAGACATTACAGTTTAATAATTTTTGATGATATTTACCATGTCCTGTGTCCATTACTGTAATATAATGAAAAACATTTCCCATGATCACCAAATACCCCATTTGATCTTTTCTGTTCCTTCCTCCTCATCCCCCTGGGGCATATGACACTCCCCTGTCTTGACTCATGGGATGACAAGATTGATAGTTACATGCCCTGGGTATTCAAACATGCCTTTCCTAATCTCCCACCTGTTAACCCTGCACCACCAAACCCAGTAATATCACTACCCACCTGTCCTATCCTTCAATATGCAATTATACTCTTTTAAAAGAGAAATAAAGAGGAAATATTTGACAACTCAATATTACAATGTGTAATAAAGCCATGTTGATCAAAACATTGAGAAATTGGCATAAGTCTAAATAAATATATTGATGCAGTAAAACAATAAAAAAGAAATCCTGTAAAATAAAAGGGATTAAATTACAAAAATGATATCAAAATCAAAGAGTAACATCAGGATTTAAAAATAAATAGTGCTTGTACAATTCACCATTTGTTAGAAGGAAATAAAGTAAAAATTTGTACTTACCATCAGTTACCATAAATTAAAATTGGAGAAAAGATTAAAAATAACATAGGAATTCTAGAGGAAAGTATAGGTTACCTCTCTTAGCATAAACTGATATGAAAAAAAAAAAATCAAAGGGATAAAACTGAACACATAAATGATGAAACCAAACCCATGAAGACCTGAATGTAAAAATATTATTAAAAAATAAACCACAAATGAAAACTAAAGAAAATATTCAGATTATATTTGATATTTTAAAAGTTGTGAGAAGAATGTGAGAAGATGGTGATGGACTAACAGGCAGGGCTGAGTGCTCCCACAAAAACAATGGAGAAATAACCAAAAGCTGTCTGAGGGTCCTGATTTAGGAGTCAGCAGACCAGGAGAGTGTTACACAATTCCCAGGAGGGTGAGAGATAAAGAAGTCAAAAAGAGATGAGTTAACAAGCCTCCTTGACAGCCAGGAAGGGTTAACCACTCTACCTCCAAGATATTAAGTGGGGTAAAACCCCTAGCTCACTGTAGCCCACTGAGAGTGGAACAGACATCATCCTCCCTGTTGACTGTTTTAAGGGAAGAGGAAAGAGTGGTAAGAGTGCTTTTCTTCAGTGAATTCATCCAGCAGGGCACACTTTGAATCTCTGATCTCAGGATTCAACACAGGAACACAGACAAGTAGAGACTGAAAAAACTCCATGGAAAGGCATGCTGAGTAGTGCCATCTCCTGGCGGATTTGGAAACTGCATGGACAAAAACTGCTTATGCTCTCTGTATCCAAACCGTGGTATAAAATCTGCACCCCACTAGGTACTCCTTGGCCCAATTTTTAAAATGTAAGAAAGGTAATTTTAAAGACTGAGAATAAATTGAACAAAATATCAAAGAAGAGCTGTAGAAGAAAATAAAACAATAGGCATGAGAGAAATTAGCCATCAGAGTAAATACACCAACATATTCAGATGCCTAGACACCAGCAAAAAATTACAAGCCATACTAAGAAACAGGAAGAGATGGGTCAGCCAAAAGAACAAACCAAATATCCTGAAGAGACACAAGATTAAATACAATTAATCAGTGATAATCACATAACTCTCCAAAATCACTTCAAATAATTTAAAGCAAATATGACTAAAGAAATAAAGGATATTAAGAAGACACTGGGAAAACATAAAGATGAATTTGAATTCCTGCAAAGAAAAGTAAGAGAACTTATGGTAATGAAAGACACAACGAACAAGATTAAAAATACATTAGAGGCACAAAAGAACAGATTTGAATTGCTCGAAGACAGAATTAGTGATTTTGAAGACAGAACATCTGAACTGGAAAAAACAAGGGAACAGGTAGAGAAGAAATTGAAAAAAATGTAATGGAGTCTCAGGGAATTGAATGACAATGCAAAAGGCACAAACTTTCACATTATTCGTGTCCCACAAGGAATAGATAATGGAAAAGGGGCAGAAAGAATATTTTGAGTAAATAATGACTAAAAATTTCACAACCCTGATGAAGGACATAAATAGCAATATCCAAGAAGGTCAAAAAACATCAAACAGAATAAGAGCAAATAGACTTATCCCAGATACCTTCTATTCAGAATGACAAATATCATAGATAAAGAGAGGATTCTTTAAGCAGTAAGAGAAAAGGAAAGCATCACCTACAAAGAAAATTTGATAAGATTAAGTGCCGATCTTTCATCAGAAACCATGTAGGAGAAAAGAAAGTAATATGATATATTTAAGGTTCTGAAAAAGAAAAACTCCCAGCCAAGAATTCTGTATTCAGCAAGGCTGTCCTTTAAAAATGAGGGTGAGTTCAAAGTCCTCACAGAAAAACAAAACTGATCGATATGTTACCAAAAGACTAGGTTTGCAAGAGATACTAAAGGGGGTGCTGCAAACTGAAAGGATAAAAATCAAGAGCACGAGATTTGAAGAAGAGTTTAGAAATGAAAATTATTATGAAGGGTAAATTAAAGGATAAGAAGACAGACAGTAGAACAATATAACAGAGAGCTGATGGACAAATTGGGGAAGCAATTCAAAGTTTTCAAGTGGCCTTTCATATCTATCCAATGAACCCTGAAATATGGAGGCCTTTTTTGGGCAAGAATACTCCAGGAGGAGCAGAAAGTGGCACAGAGGATTAAAAAGAGTTAATCATCTGCAGAGATAACAGATTTCCCACCAAATTCAATTCCTGACTATGACTTTGAATGTTATGAGATTGTTGCTATTTATGCAGGTATTGCTGAGAAACAGAAGACAGCTTCAACAAATAAAATGATGAATATTTTGTCTGCTTCTGGGAATGTAGAGACTGGAACTGAGAAGGAAGATGGTGCTCAAACACCAAATGGCTCTGTTTTTAATCAAAGCCCAATGAAGGAAAATGCATACCATGAATTATTTGAATCCTCTTTTTTTGATTATTATTTAAAGTTTTAGAGATAGGTATATTTATTCTGGAGAAATGGGGCAAAACTACTGTTTGAAAGATAAATTTTTCAGATGAAGCATATAAATCTAAATGACAGCATTATTATATTGTGTTTGCACTATGTTTTGATAAGTTATTGTTTGCACTTAAGATTATAATTCTGAACAAAAGGATTTTGATGTATAAATTTAATTTAATCCAAATATATGAATGGATATATTTAAAGACATTTTGAAAACCTAATTCTTGAATAGTAAATAACTTGGTCAGGGTTATAAAATATTCACTCATTGACTTTTGTTTTATTATAGGAGAAATAAGAGATTGCTTTCTCTCCTATAAATATAGTGCTGTTACTTTTCACTCTGTTTTCCTTGCTTCTGTAGAGTAAGTTTGCCCAAGATTTACATGTTTTTAATATTCATTTTGATGAAAAGTTATGGTTTTGTTATATGTGGAAAATTTGCAAGTTCAAACAAAAATGCATGCAAATGTGAACATTCTGAAGTTTCTCATGATTCTGATTTGTGCTTATGTTTTTGGCTTTAAAGAAGTTATAGCAATGGTAGTTGCTTCCTTCAATATTTGTTAGATGTGTGAAGTACTGATAAATGTCACAATGATGGTTTTATTTTTTAGATTATTACTGTAGCTAGATTAGTCCTTACCATGTGAGTCATTTTTTTAATTTACATTTTTTAAAGAGTTGCTTTTACAGATGCATCATGATAAATTGTATGGCTACATTTTAAAAAATAGGGGACCATGTGAGAGAGGGAGGGGTGTACATGGGAATCCCTAATACTTTTGATGTAACCTTAAGGTAATCTAAAACCTCTCTAAAAATAAAATTTATTATATTATGAAAACAGTTTCAGATTTGCTCCCCTGCCTGCATGGTAATCTCCACCACAGCTGCCCAATAGGAACTGGGGAAAGAGGTGGCATGAGATCCTCATCAATGTCAATGTCCCAGCCTGGTGAATCCTGCACCTGCAGCAACAGGGCCTCCTGGGTGTCAGGGCTCCCTGTCCTCCTCGAAATCCCAGGAATCAGCCAGTGACAAGTGAGAGAGCAGCATTAGCAGAAGTGCAGGCTCTGGCACATCTGTCTTCTCCCTGTTAGCCTGAACCAGGGAAAGACAGGTGACCAGGGCAGCTGGAGGGGGGTCCCCTGCCCAAGAATGGGAATTTTTTTCACCAGGATTTGGAGACTCTTCAATGAACAGAAGCACAAAGGTCTCATTGTTGGTTCAGATAGTGCAAGGAAAACTAATATCCTTTACCAATTTTCTGTGAATGAAGCCACGCACACATCCTGCACAATAAAAAGTAATGTAGAAGAGATAGTGGTTAATTATAAACATTTCATAACATGGTATGTTGGTGGCCATGAATCACTTCATTCTTCCTGGAACACTTACTATACTAAGTTTGTAATAGTTGTTCTGTACAGTAAAGGCAGAGAAAGGATTTCTGTAATTAGATAATACCTATATAACATGTTAGCACATGAGGACCTAAGAAACGCTGGTTTGCTGATTTTTGCTAATATACAAAATGTTAAAGAATGCATGACTCTAGCAGAAATCTTTCGGATTTAGAAACTAACTTCTACGAAAGATCACCAATGGTATATCCAGGTGTTTTATGCTCTTACCTGCAAGGGATTGTGCCAAGGAATTGAATGGATGATGTCACAACCTCTCCAGTTCATTGGACTCACCCAGGACAACTAAGAAGGTATTGATGGACAAAGCCCATTCCAAGAAACAGAAAGAGTCTGCAACTGCAAGCATGATATTTCCATCCATCTGCCCGATAGGAACTAAGGCCTCTCTCAATTAGAGGCAGAGTGGGCATCATCATACCAAAATCCTCAAAATTGGAGAATGAACATTGGACTAAAGTGGACATACTATTATTCTGCTATAGACTTATTATTATTCAAGCAATGGAAGAACTTTTATCATTGATGTGTAGGCAGTGGTCTTTGGAGGTTCTGAGGGGAGGGAGAGTGAAAGTTAAGTGTAATAGTGGGACATTTTAGGGTATTGGAATTGTCCTGCATGCTGTTGTAGTGACAGAACAGGCCATTATATATTTTGCCATCATTTACAAAATTGTGTAAACTATAATGTAAACTATGATCCACGATTAGTGGCAATGCTTCTATTTATGTTCAGCAATTGTAAGAAATGTACCACACTAATGAAGGATGTTATTAACGTGAGAAAGTGTGGGAGGGGGAGGGAGTGGGGCATATGTGAGTCTCCTATATTTTTTTATATAACATTTATGTAAACCAAAGTTTGTTTAAAAATTTTTTTAAATGCAAAATAAGATTAGATGATATCTATTGACATCTCCTCATAGACTTTGCAACAATGCAGTGCTGGACTTTACCTGAAGGTTGCTAAATTAAAGGTTTAGATATATTTATGATAAATTGTTTTAAACTTTTTGATAAAAAGAAAAATTAAGACCACTTATCTGAAAGTAAAGATGAAGTCTCAACTTTCAATTTGCTTTCTCCTTAGTTCCTTTCAAAGTAAGGTCTTAAAGATGTGACTGACATTTTTCTCATAAAGAACCCGCTCAGAAAATTTGCAGCTTGTGGTAAGTATAATGCGAGAGGAAGACATTGTTAACTTGGAGAGCTTTATCATCAGTATAAACCTCCTTAGTTGCATTTTCTCTAATTCAGCACAGATACTCAGTTTCCAATATTATAAAATATAATGTTACTTATGAAAAGCATTTCTTGTAAGGCTGTGCAAGTATTGTGTTTATACCTCAAGTTCAAGTTAATGGCTTTGATTTACATTCTAAAGAAAATTGATGAGTAATACAAATTAGTTACTTCCTTAGTTGTAAACATATGAGATAAGAAATGGCATGGTGTTAAGTACATTTTGTACTTTCCCCTATGTTCTCTGTATTGTACTAACCAACCACCAAACCATTGAGCTGCTCTAAGACAAAGGAAAAGAAGAAAAAGAAAAAGAAAAAGAAAGTGA
>JAQZBX010062026.1:0-16984 GCA_029593785.1 Cabassous unicinctus
AAGACACTTTGGCTATTCGGGGCCCCTTAATCTTCCAAATAAATTCAGCTTTTCCGTTTCTGCAAAAAAGACTGTTTGGATCTTTATTGGGATTGTGTTGAATCTGTAAATCAATTTGGGTAGAATTGACATCTTTATGACAGTCTTCCAATCTATGGACATGGAATGTCCTTCCATTTATTTAGGTCTTCTTTATTTTTTTTTAAGCAATGTTTTGTAGTTTTCTGGATACAGGTCCTTTATGTCCTTAGTTAAGTTTATTCCTAAATATTTGATTCATTTAGTCTCTAGTATAAATGGAATTTTTTTCTGATCTCGTCAGATTGCTCATCAGTAGTGTATATAACAACTAGTGATTTTTGCATATTAATCTTATATACCAGCACTATGCTGAACTCATCTATTAGTTCCAGTAGCTTTCTTGTGGATTTTTGGGATTTTCTAGATACAGGAACATATTTTCAATGAATAGTGAAAGTTTTACTTCTTCCTTTCCTTTTTGGGTGCCTTTTATTTCTTTTTCGTGCCTTATTGCTCTAGCTAGAACATCCAGCACAATATTGAAAAACAGTGTTGACAGTGGGCATCCTTGTCTTGTTCCCCAATCTCAGTGGGAAAGCTTTCAGTCTTTCATTGTTGATTATAATGCTAGCTAAGGGTCTTTACATATATTCGCTTTACAATGTTAATAAAGCTTCCTTCTATTCCTAACTTTTGGAGAGTTTTTACCAAGAAAGGATGATGTATTTTGTCAAATGCCTTTTCTGCATAACAGTGAGATTCATGTGATTTTTCTTCTTCAATTTATCAATGTGGTTTATTACACTAACTGATTTTCTTGCATTGAATATCCCTTGCATACATGGAATAAAATCCATTTGATCATGGTGTATAGTTCTTCTAATGTGCTTTTGGCTTTGGTTTGTAAGTATTTTGTTGAGGATTTTTGCATTATTCATTAGAGATATTGGTCTGTAATTTTCCTTATTTATAATATCTTTATCTGCTTTTGGTATTAGGGTGATGTTAGCTTCGTGAAATAAATTTTGTAGTGTTCCTTCCTGTCCAAATTTTGGAAGAGCTTGAGCAAGATTGGTATTAGATCATCTTTTGGTAGAATTCACCTGTGATGCCATCTGGTCCTGGGCTTTTCATCTTTGGGAGGTTTTTGATGACAGTTTCAATCTCTTTACTTGTGATTGGTTTGTTGAGGTCTTCTATTTCTTCTATGGCCGGTGTAAGTTGTGTGTTTCTAGGACTTTGTCGATTTCATCTTTGTTGTCTAGTTTGTGGGTGTACAGTTGTTTACAGTATCCTCTTGAGATCTTTCTTATTTCGCAGGGTCAGTGGTAGTGTCCCCCTTCTCATTTTATTTATTTTTATCTTCTCTCTTTTTTTTCTTTGTCGATTTTGTTGATCTTCTCAAAGAACCAAATTTTGGTTTTGTTCATTCTCTCAATTGTTTTTTGTTGTTGTTGTTGTTGTTGTTGTTGTTGTTCTTGATTTCATTTATTTATGCTCTGATCTTTACTATTTCTTTCCTTCAGCTTGGCTTGGGGTTAGTTTGCTGTTCTTTTTCTAGTTTTCCCAAGTGTGCAATTAGGTCTTCAATTTTAGCTCTTTCTTCTTTTTTAATGTAAGCATTGAGGGCTATAAATTTCCCTATTAGTACTGCTTTAATGAATCCTATGGGTTATCATATGCTGCGTTTCCACTTTCAATTTTCTCAAGATTTTTACTGATTTTTCTTTGACCCACTGATTAGGAGTGTTATTTAATTTCCATATATTTGTGAATTTTCCCTTTTTCCATCCATTATTGATTTCCAGCTTCATTCCATTATGATCAGAGAAACTGTTTTATATAATTTCCTTTTTTAAAATATATTGAAACCTGTCTTGTGACCCAACATATAGTCTGTTCTGGAGAAGGATCCATGCTCACTTGAAAAGAATGAATATCCTCCTGCTTTGGGGTCCCCTATAAATGTCTTGGGGGCTCTAGAAATGTCTGTTAGGTCTACTTCATTTATAATATTATCCAAGCTCTCTGTCTCCATATTTATCCTCTATTCAGAGATTCTAGCCAATGCTGAGAGTAGTGTATTGAAGTCTTCAACTATTATTGTAGAGATGTCTATTTCTTCCTTCAGTTTTGCCAGTGTGTGCCTCATATATCTTGGGGCACCCAGATTAGATGCATAAATATTTATTATATGTATTTCTTCATGGTGAATTGGCCCTTTTATTAATATATAATGACCTTCTTCAGCTCTTATAACAGTTTTGCATTTAAAGTCTATTTTGTCTAATATTAGTATTGCTACTCCAGATCATTTTTGGTTATTATTTGTGTGGAATATTTTTTCCAACTTCTCACTTTGTTTTTTCCTTTCAGGCTGCAGCACTCCCTTTAGTATCTCTTGTAATTCTGATCATTTAGTAACATACTCTCTCAGTTTTTGTTTGTCTGTGGAGACTTTAAACTCACCCTCACTTTTGAAGGGCAGTTTGCCAGATAAAGAATTTTTGGCTGGCAGTTTTTCTTTTTTAATACCTTAAATACATCATACCACTTTCTTCTCACATCCATGGTTTCTGATGAGAGATTGGCATTTAGTATTATTGAGGATCCCTTGTATGTCATGCATTGCTTTTCTCTTGCTGCTTCCAGAATCCTCTCTTTATCTCTTGTCATTCTCAATAACAGGTGTCTCAGAGTAGGTCTATTTGGATTTTTTCTGTTTGCTGTGCATTGTACTTCTTAGATATTGATATTCATGTCTTTCATAAGGGTTGGAAAGTTTTCAGTCATTATTTCTTCAAATTTTCTTTCTGCTCCTTTTCTGTTCTCATCTCCTTCTGGGACACTGATAATGCATATGTTTGTGCATTTTGCATTGTCATTCAATTCTCTAAGACCCTGTTCCATTTTTCCCTTTTTCTTCTGTCTGTTCTCCTGTCTTTTCAAGTTCAGAGGCTTGATTTTCCAAGTTACTAATTCTATTTTACATCAATTCAAATCTGTTCTTATATGCTTCTAATGTATTTTTAATCTCATCCATTGTTTATTTCATTCCCATAAGATCTGCTACTTTTCTTTGCAGGCTTTCAATTTTTTTTTTTTATGCTCACCCAGTGTCTTATTAATATCCTTTATTAATCCTTTATGATTAATATCCTCTTTAGTCATATTTTTCCTTCAACTCCTTTAAAAGTAGATTTGTGTGATTAACATTGATTAATTGTCTTAAATTCCTGTATCTCATCAGGATTTTTGGTTTGTTCCTTTGTCTGGGCCATCTCTTCCTGTTTCTTAGCATGACTTGTAATTTTTTGTTGATTTGCTGATATCTAGGCATCTGAATATGTTGGTGAATTTACTCTGATGGTCAATTTCTCTCTTGCCTAGTGGTTTTGTTTCATGGCTCTTCTCTGATTTTTGGTTCAACTTATTCTAAGACTTTAAAATTGTCCACCTCAATTTATCAAAACAGGGCCAGGGAGTCACTAATGGGGCACATATCTGATCCCAGGGGACTGGGATGAGAAACTCCTAGCAGCAGTTTTTCTCCTTGCAGTTTCCCAGCCAGCCAGCACCTCAGAGGTGTCTCTTTCAACCTCCATTTGCCCTTGATTCTGGTTTGGCCAGAGCCAAGATTCAAGGCAGGCTCTGCTGGCCAAATTTACTGAAGAGAAACCACTCTTGGCCCCCTGCCACACCCACACTATTCCCAGGAATGAAGACATCTGTTCCCCCATTTAGTTGACTACAGTGAGACATGGGTTTTATCCACGCTATTTTCCTTGAGGGTGGGAGATGGTTGCCATTCCCAGCTGTGGGAGTTAGCCACTAATAGTTGTTTTTGGGGGGTTTTTTTGTTTGGTTGGATTTTTTTGCTCGTTGTCTGCTTGTTCTTTGCTCATTGTCTTGCTCATTGTTTTTACTCATTGTCTGCTTGTTATTTGTTTGTCTTCTTTAGGAAGCACCGGGAACTGAACCCAGTACCTCCCATGTGAGAGGTAGGCGCCCAACCACTTGAGCCACATCCGCTCCCACAATTAACTGTTTCTGTTTTGGCTTCTTTTTCTGTCCCTCGCCCTCCTGGAGGATGTGCAACTTCTGGTCTGCAGATCTCTAAAGCAGCTCCCTCAGACATCTTTTTGCCCTTACTCCATTGTTTTTGTGAGAGACTTGAGCCCTGATTACTTACTCTGTGCCATCTTCCCAGAAGTCTAGCAGAAGCCATCTTTGAAAATCAATGTGCAACCAGATGGGATCTCACTGATATCCCTGGCTCATGGCCACCCTCCTACTCTGACTGGTCATTTAACTAATGACTCCAGAAGATCAGGAGACAACATTACGGTGTGAAATGAACACATGGTTTTATATAAGTTGGAACCGGCTTTGAATCCCAATTCCATTGCTTATTAAACACACAACCTCAGGTTAGTTTCTTAATTTGATGTCAGTTCAGCAAACACTTCTTAGCTAAAAATAACATTGTCAAAAGGTCTTATTTACAATAGATTCTTACCCATAGGAATGGGATTAAGATTATGAACATGGTTTTTTCTGGGTTACATAATTCAACCTACCACAGAAGTATGTAGAATATTACTTCTAGACTGAACCTGTCTGTTCTGTGGGTTTTAAGGGCTATCCAAGCTGATGGGGCTTCATCCAACTAGTCACTTATATTTACTAGTCAGATTTCCTGTTTTGACGTGAAATCTGCCCATACTTTATTTTTTTATTTAAATAAATTTTACAAGATATCTCCATCTGTACATGCATTAATCATTGCCACGGTCTAGAGCCTGCATCTTCATATTTAGCAGCATTATGTAAAACAGGCTAAACATGTTACTGCATATGGCTTTATATCTTAAGCTTTCCTGTACATGGGTTTGCACTAAGTCCTGTCATACCTGAAAGCTTAGGTTTAACTTAGCCATTCAGAATGAAACAATAAATTATACAATATAAGGGATTTTTTCTCCTGTCATCTCCAAACTCACCTTGGTTTCTAAAACTCACAAACATAGGTGCAGAGCAACAACAGAACAGTCTTTCACCTTTCCAAATTAAAAAAAAAAAAGGATAAAATGGCATAGGTACATATAAGCACATGTTTTCTTTCCTTCTTTCAAAGCAGAATCTAGATTAATAAAAATAAGCACTGTGGAATATGCATACGTCTGAAAAGCAGGAAAGTTTTTTGTTTGACTTACTCCATCCCCTCATTCCATGCATATTTTAAATCTCCCATGTCAAATAGGATTCTACGACTACAACTCTTGTTTGTAGTTTTGGCCTCTCTGGGTGTGTGTGTGAAAGGAAACTCGGTGGCAGGCTCTGGGATGCTGACATTATGTCTTATTGTAAAATGATTATGCCGTAAGTGGAAGCAGATCCTTTCTAGCTCAGGGATCAGCACAATTCGATTAGACCTTCTGATCCTGAATGATAGTTCTGTTTCCTATACAACCATCTAGGAAGGTCAAATCTGGCACAAAAGCCTCCCCATCATTTTTTTTCTTGTAACCAAATATGGCATTGCTTAGCATTCCTGCATCTATTTGATGATGGCTTGATATCTCTCTATGGGATATGAGGTTGGAACTCAACCCACTGTGCCATTTGGGAGAAGATTAACAAGGAAAAGAGGAAGCAACAAAAGAAGGATATCAGTTCCTTGAAGCTATTTCCTTTTACCATAAACTTGAACTACAAATCTTTCCTGTGTTCTCAAATCAACCTAAGCCTGCGATGAGTTTCTTCACGTTCAAAATTATGTAATATACCATGTGAGTGCATATAATTCTACATTATTCTGGTTGCTTCAAATAGAATTTTAGAAATACAAGGTAGGAAAGGACCTCTGAAAGGGTTAGGAAATTTTATTTATGTATTTATTTATTTATTTTATTCAATCCAGTCATTCATTTATTACAGATGAAGAAACTAAAGCCCAGAGAGGTGAAAGTACTTATCAAAAAGATTTGACATTAATTAATAGCAGAACTGTGTTTAGTATCCATGTCTTAAAATGTTCAGTTCAATATTTACTTTATTACCCACATTGCTCCCTCTATATAGACATCTCTGTGGATAAACCATAATGTTTTTATTCATTTAAGAAAAACCATAATGTTCTAGGTTCTTTTTGTGTAGAAATTTCTTCCTACAACTAATCTATATGTTTTAGGAAGTTGTTTTAGCTGAATTCTGACATAAATGTCACAGTATTGTAGAATGACAGAATGTTCACTGCTGCCTTGGTGACTTCCATAGATCGCTCTTCCAATTTACTTTCCTCTTTTACAAATTCAAATTTCCTTAGTTGTTCCAACTCCAACTCCATAAAGTCTTCCTGACAAATTCAAACTTCATTGATTTCTCCTTACAGTCTGTGCTACCTGCTTTAGCTCTTAATGATACACTTTTACGTTGCACTTAGTTTGTGGTCTTCACCTGGGATTTATTAAACATTCCCATGGAAGGGGGATGAGTCCATGACACATCACTTCTTCTGGTACCAATGTCAGGCACAAAGCCTTCTCAATTATATATGAATTTGAAGGACTGAATTAGTACTTAGATAACTTTAAAGAGTGCTTGTGACTTCTCAAAGCAGGTGGGGGGCCTCAAAGTCTACTCTAGCTTTGGATGCTATTACTTCATTAGAACTTTTGCCCTCAAAAGACCTTGCTACATTTAGCTGAGCCAACAATTTTCACAAACATTGATATTTCATTCACATGAGAGTTTAGGGAACTTTGTTTCTCTCTTGATGGCTAAGAGTAAAACTTTAAAGGGAAACATCTCCACAGGAAGTCTAACATTGCTTAGGAAGGAATAATCTATGGGCTGCCAGAAAACATTACTTGATTATCAATTTGAATTTTCTTTTGCTCCTTAGTTTTATCCCATTAAGTATGTCTTTTATTCCCTTGGACCACTTCAGACTGTTGTTCTCTCTTCTGGCTGCCTCAATAGCTTTCAAATATTTGGCAAGCTTCAGATTCTGATTGATCTCTTTTTTTCCCCTCCTCCTCAAGTGCTAGCTTCTATCTTCAATGGATTCCTGTCTATTGTTCTTTGAGATTAAATCAATGAAAATTACAAAAGCTGAAGAATGCTTTAACAAGCTCCTTTTGCCCCTCCCTTCACCTTCTCACAAAGGATTTTTTCCCCATCTTATCACTTTCCTTCCAAAAGTACCATATACCTTAATTAACTTATTAGGATTCTTTTGATGATTATGAATAAATCTTCATTTGTTTTCTTTATTAGCATTGGATCTGCTTTTGTTAATTGTTTAAATGTTCCCCATAGGCAGAAAAGCAATATAACTCAAATGAAGCCAGGCTTTTTGTTAAGGATAGTCAATTTGATGAACATCACAGTCAATATGATGAATGGAAGCATTTGGAACAAGTTGCCCAGTAACTTGAAATTGACAATATAATGTGTGGGTCATTAGGAGTAGGACAATAAATTCAACAACATATCATAGCACTGATTTGGTATAGTCCTTGATTTGGGATAAAATAATGATTCTGTACATTTACATAACATCATTCATTCCTGGATTTCAATGCTTATAAATAGACTTGATCATATTGATGTTTAAGTGATGTGGAAACAACACTGCTGAAGAACTAAAATGGTAATTCAGGGATCTAGATTCAGGGCTTAGAGCTATAGAAATTGATTAAAACTCTATGGCTAACATGATGTAGTTAATAAGAAAGGATTTACAGCAAATATAAGTAACTGTTCATGGGAACCATTCAAAATGCAAAATAAGAAACTGCAAACTTCCAACTATAGACTTTCTCTGTGTCAACTAGATGTTCACCAGTATTTACCAGTGGATAAATGTCCAACAAATTTTCCTCTGATAAAAGGAGAAGTAAATGGAAGAAAATGTACCAAAAGATTGGATTAAGATTACTATAAACATTCTTCCAAAGGGCTATTTATCATTAATGGATCCCTCAAATCTTTCAGAAACTAAAGTGCTAAAGCTTAGAAAACCAGAAAATAAAAAATACAATTTTGGGTTTGTTGAGTGTTCTCTTGGGGTTGTTGTTTTGTTTTGCATATTGCTTTTTTTTTTTAATCTGGGCTTTACACAATTTTGTTCACTGGGAATGAGAAGGTAATCTCTAAGGAAAATGCCCCATCAAGAGAAATATTAATAAAAGAAAGAGGGACAAAAAGAGAAGAGTCCTTTGAGACTCATTTATTTACCTGGGATAAAAATGAAATCACTGTCACTATGATACGGAGAAGCAGTAACTAAAAACAAAAAGCTGTTCAACGTGAGAGAACAAAACACTAATAGAACAAAATATATACAGACTTCATATATGAAATCTAACTACTTTGTTTGCAGTCTTTTTATATTAATGAGCTAATATAAATTTATCATCAAATTACTATCAATCAATAGCTGCCCTTCATCCAAGTGTCTCTGAGTTTCATCTACAGCTGTTAAGATTTCCAGATTTCTCAACTGTTATCATTGAACTTCACTACATTCTATTTATCACCCTGAGGACATTTAGACTCTTTGAAGATAATACCATATATTTCAGTTTTGACTGGCCAACATATGCAAACAAAACATATACGACTTACATTTTTAAAATAATAACTAACATTTATTGAATGTTGAGTATGTGCCATATATATTAACTCTCAACAATAGCATTAAATAGAAACTACAATTATTGCCATTTTACATAAACGAAATTGAGACAGAGAGGTAAAGCATTTCCCAGACGTATGCAGGAGGTACCTGGATTAAGTGTCTTGTGTTTGTTTTGAGGTTTTTAAAATGGAAGTCAGGTAAGTACACTCAGAAGGGTGTTCGTGTAATCTCTAAGTGATGACATTTCATTATTGGTCCCTGCATAGCCTTCTTTTATTAATGATTTATTTTTTAAAAATAGTATAATAAATAATTGTGAATCAGATCACTGTTCAACTCAATATATGTATTTGTAATTTAAGGTCCACAGAGGGATAGTGAATTTTCCAGGGTTATGCATCTATTTTGTGATGCCAACTCTCAAATCCATGTTTCTTGAGTAATGAGCTGGGATTCCTTAATGTTCCTCCTTTTCCTAACCTATTGTATTTCCTTCATTCATCTCTCTCCTTCTTATTTTTCCAGTTCTTTCTCTCTCTCATTCTTCTTTCAGATTTTCTATAGTTAGGAGGAGAGAGCAAAATGGATAGTCTGGAAGGTCAGCTTAAGTGACTAGGCAGAGTTGGTCAGCCAACTAATGTGTATTTCTGCAGTATTCTGTTCTGCTTAATGATATTATTTCACCAAATAAACTCAGGGTTAGAAGAAGCTGTGTAAGTCAAAGCTTGCATACCATATCTCCTCCTCCAAGGTACCTTGAAATAGTGCTTGAATGTCCTCCCAAGAATCACTGCCTCCAGGGCAACTTATTTATTTAGGTAGCTCTACCTACTAGATCTTCTTAATGGTTATCCCTAATCTCTTTCCCTATAGCTGCCATTCCATGGTCTTAGTTTGAATGTATGAGATTGAAAAGAATATATATGATCCTATATTTCTCAGAGAGTGGCTCATCGACCACGAGTATCAGAATCTTAGGGTGGCCCTGTCAAAATGCAGAACTGGAAGCTCTATCCCAAAAGTAATAGCCTCTGTGGGGGTGAGACTTAGGAAGCTTTATATTTAATAAGAACTTCTAGGTAGTTGGCGTATATACCAAAGTTTGAGTGAAACACTGATCCAATCAGTCTTTAACAGGAAATCCACTAATATATTTCAATATACCTCCTCTGGTAGTCTTCTTCTGGAAAATCACCCCTCTCACTTCAGATAACCTCTATACCAAATTTTTAATCCTTTCATTATCCTAGTTTCTCTCTTTCAATGTATCTTCCATATCTTCTGGTTTTGTGTCATCTGCAAAGTTGATGAGCATATTCTCTCAGCCTTTATTCAAGGTGGTGATAAACAGGGTAGAAGAGAAAGTACTTGGGTCTTTACCAAAAATCATCCGATAGGCCAACGTTGGCCAATTAATCACTTTGATCATAAACATTCAATACCTAACCCAGCTGATTGTTTTAACTCAAGCTCATGTTTCTCCATCCTCATCAAAGCCTGGATGAAATTTTTAAAAATACTAGGTCGACTGCATGTCCATTTTCCATCCAGGCTAAGCCTAAGAAAGAGGAGTTCATTTTGGCTTGATTATTGCTGGGTAAAGTGTTAGCTGGGTGCTAGTCATTATAGTTTCTCCTTCTAAGTCCTCAAAAAACATTTACTTGGTAATTAATTCTAAAATTTTGCCAGAAATTATACTGCATACTTATATGTCATTTGTATTGTCCATCTTATTCCCTATTTGATACTGAAATTATTTTTTCCTATAACAGCTTGTGTTCTAAAACACTTTTCAGATAATCAGAGGTAGTTAATGCCATTTGCAAGGACTCAGAACCTAGGGCAATGATTTGTGCAGACCCAAATATTTGAACTAATTTAGGATGATATCATTATCAAGAGAGCATTTCACAACATTTGCCTATAAGTGAATGTGCTCTACTCCCTACTCTACTCTACTGCCCATTGCAACTATCTAAGTCCAGCTTTTCAGAATGGTTATTTACCTTCCTCACTGACCATTGGCCATAGTGACCTCTGTTTCCCAGATTTCCAGGAGCTCTGTTAAAAAGGGAGCCCCTATAGTGTTGCCATCATTTCTACAAGTGCCTCACCTTCCTAAGTAAATGCTGTGCATTTTCATGATTCTCAAAGTGCTAAGGAAACACTTCTGAATACATAACTGCTAACTAGTGCTTTTCTAAGAGGATGGAAACTCCACCCGCAGGATCACCCCAGGAATGTCAATAAAATTCCTATCATCTCCCTTGCTCTTCCCGCAATCTCCAGGTAAATCAGTTTTACCTCTAATGAACATAAGACAGACAGAGACTGGAGGAGGTAAGGATCATTGTGTAAAATTAAATCTTATTGTTTTGGGAAAGTCACAAGAAGTTGATGCCTTTCCTATAGATGTGAGTCTAGGTGTGTGTGTGTGAGTTGATAAGCAGCATGGATTTAACCAAAAGTGATGCCTCTAATCATCAGTATGTGAGACGTTTCTAGCATCACTCTGCATGTGAATGGATAATTAGTAAATTGACAATTAGAGTGGCCCATGGCAAATTGGGGATGAATATAGAGAAGATTTCAGTTACTCCATCTAAGACCTTCATGTCCTCTGATGTCAAATGGAATTCAAAAACCTGCATGTTCTCTTTGATCTGCTTCTCATTGTAACTCGGCCAGGACCACAACCCCACGTTGTAGTGTAGCAATGGGCAATCAGGGCTGGGGTTCATTCATCTTTTTCTTTTTTTTTTTCCATATCACAAAGAACTGGATCATTCAAGAGAATAGGCGAGTTCTGGTCCATCCATCTTTTATTTCATTGGGATCCCAGAGCACTATAGGCAACAAGCACAATATCTTTTGACTTGCAGTAGTCCAACAGTTTTCTCTGGTTGAGATAGGGTTGACAGTCTACCTGGTTGCAGATGGGCTTGTATTTGACCCCTGGCTTGTTTAGGATCATCTTCAGCTGCTTGCGGTTAAAGTTGGACACAGCAACCTGGTCAATCCTGCATCCTTATACTTCTCTAGGGCCTCCCATGTGGCACAGAGATCAACTGTGTTGAAAATGCATTTTGCCATGTTCATCTCTTAGACAAAGATCCTCCCCGGGCTTCAGAACTGTTGGTTAATGAATAATATAGAGGTCTATACAGTCCAGTGATCTTTCCAAGGCTGGTTGGGCCAACTCTGGTCTAAAGAAAGTGGCCCAAAGCTTTGAAGTGTAGAGTATATCTTCTTTCTTCACAGTGCCATTTGCAATCTTGCTTCAGATGGCCTGTCCAACCTACTTTTCATTTTTGTACACACAGGCAGAATCAATATGGCGATACCCAGCATCAATAGCTAACTTGGTGGCCTCCTCTGCTTTACTCTTAGGAATCAAAGTGAGCTACAATGTGTTGAAGCAAGATGACAGTGATCTCTGCCTGGTCTCTGCCTTCCCATCCCAGTGGGACGTCTCTTGGAGCTTAGCAGATGGCAACCAGGCATGGGGCTTTTCTCTTATTGGACCACTTCTCCCAGGCTCGACTGCTCTTCTTTCTTCTTGATTTCAGCTGCAAGCTATGAGGCAAATCACTCATCTTTCCCCTGGGACCTCAACTGTTTAAGCCTCTCCTTTCTCTCACATGGAAGAATCAAAAATGTACAACTTACTTATAAAGAGAGTTAGAATTAACGTAAAACTTTTAAAAATCTGCTGTAAACTAAGAAATGGTCTACACGATTATAGGCTATAAATTCTTGGAAGTAAATGCAGCTTTTAGCAAGAAGATAAAGTATATACAAAAATGCAGAACAAGCATCTTCATGGAAAATAAAAGTTTGAAAGTACTTTGGGGGGAAAGAGAGAGTAAAACAACCTAAATCAAAATCTCCTAATAGTCTTCCTTCTAATCACAGTTTTCCAAACAGTTACTTCATATTCCCGTTTATTCAAAGGAATATTTCAAAAAGCTAAAGAACAAGGATATGAAAAAGTAAGTCAGTTCCTTTCTACTCTAGAATATGTCAGGCCTGTATTGTGATGGTTAAGACTAAGGTAAAAATAAAAGCTTATCATGGAAGAAAAGCAACAGATTTTCAATAGTAGGCAAAAGAAATAGGGAATATTGAAACGCAAGGACAAGGCTCTCAAAAAATAGGGAATGGGGAGTGTGATGGTTAGGCAAATGTGTCAACTCGGCTGGGTAATGGTGCCCAGTTGTTTGGTCAAGCAAGCACTAAGCTAATTGCAATACAAGGGCATTTCATGGACTTTAATCATCAGTAAGCTATTTGCATAGATAGTTGGTTATATCTAAAATCAACTGAGGACATTGCTGTCAGCAATGAATGACATGCAATCCAATCAGCAAAAGGCCTTAAAAAGGGAAGTGATTTCAGCATTCGGAGAGAGAATTCCCATATCTACTTCAGACAGTTAGCATCTCTGGGAACTCATCAAGGACCTTCACTGGAGCCTATGGTTAGCAGCCTGCCCTACAGAATTTGGACTTGTGCATCCCCATGGTCACATGAGGCAATTTTATAAAATCTCATACTATTTACAGATATCTCCTGTCGGTTCTATTTTCCTAGAGGACCCTGACTAATACAGGGAGTTAGTGTTTAATAGGTATAGTTTCTGTTTGGTGACAGAAAAGTTTTGGTAACGGGTGGCGGTAATGGCATCACAATCTTGTGAATGTAATTAACACCACTGAATTGTATATTTGAAAGTCATTAAAACGGGAAATTCTAGGTTGTATATATGTTAACAGAATACAAATTTTAAAAAGCCCCATAGAACCGTGCAAACCAAAGAGTGAACCCTAATGTAAACGATGGGTTATACTTATTAGTATAATTACAACATTATGTTATCATTTGTAACAAAGATATCAAACTAATGCAAAATATTAATAATAGGGGAAACTGCATGTGAGAGGGTTATATGGGAACACTGTGCTTTCTATATGATTTTCTGTAAACCTGCAACTTCTCTAATGAAAAAAAAGAAAAAGAAAACAAAAAAACAATCAACAAAACAAATGAAGGTAGAAAGTATGTTATATTATATGTCCTCTTTCAATTTCTTAACACTATATATGGAAAGCATGACTTTCCTATGAAAATCAAGAAATTGTTTACCTGGTAGCATTGTATCTTAATTTCAGGTAAAGAAACCAGAAGAAATATAAAGGTTGTGATTTTATAGGTTTGAGATTGAAGGGGCATCTTGATAGAGGTTAATGCCGTAAACTGATAGCACTAGGACCTTTTCTGCACCATTTTAATATTTTCATGTTTCTAGAATGAACCTGGGGTGCTAGCAATTATTTTTTCAATGCACACATTTAGTATGTTTGTATGGAGGATTCAGAGCCTCTAAGAATAAGAAAGTGAGCTAATGTGAATAGGCAAAGAGAAGGGATCATTTGTCCCAGCCTGTCCTGAAAAGAATTCTACATTTCTTTTCATCATATCCCTTCTTCCTTGGCAATACCCTCCCCTCTTAATACTCAGATAAATGAGGAAATCCAATGCCAAAATCACCTATTTTGTTGCCCTGTCCTCCTTCTGCATCCCTGTAACTTTGCCCTGAACTTCTACCCTCAGGAAAGATTCCAGGGCAGTGACCTTTCTTCCTTTCTCATCAACTCTTGTTCAGAAGCTTCTTGTTGTCAGCGCACTTGCTTATCTCTTTTGCTCTAAGGCACCCCTTACAAAAATATCTACTGACCCTGACCTTTGAAAAGGGCAAAGGGGTTTTTAGCTAGAGCTAACAGGAAGGAGATGAAAGCCCTGAGAATCTCTCTGCAACCCAATAATACTAAAATTGATCAAGGTGCATCTCTTCTCTGTTTGCCCAAATTTTGTGCTTCTTAAACAACTAAAGTTTCGTGAATTTGCAGTAGAAGTGAAAGAAAAGAAAAGAAAAGAAAATAGTCCTCAAAGTGTAAATTATAGTTGATAAAGAAGGAAGAAAACTTGTCATCTTTCATCATAATTGTCCTTGGCAGAAGAGTGTTCAACTTGAGGCAGACTTCTTGCAATGCAGCTCCCTTTGTTCTGGAATGATTATTTAAGCTTCCCAGTTTAGCCTCATGGCACAGGGACAGGAAAGCCTTTTTCCATGTTCTTTCCTCTTATCCCTAAACAAGTTTTTCTCCCCAATATATCACCTTCCAAAGAACTGAACTAGCTCTAATGCTGTATTTACACCTGCCTTAATGCTTGAACTATTTAAGAAAAGTGGAGGGGAGTCATATATAAACTAAAAAGATGTATTTAACTACATCTTTCCTTTCAAGATCAATGCACAAATTTTGATGCAATATTTAATTAGCAGCAGTACTGAAAAGGATGGCTGACTTTTAGAACCTAGAAATGTAAATAAAGAGGAGCCTCCCTTCCCTTCTCATTATCCTTTGTGTGTCTTTTAAATTAAATATCCCCAGGTCCTGGTGATACTGCAGATGTTTAACATAATACCTGTTCATTAGAAATGCTTTATACTTATCACATCTTGAAGATGGACTTATCAGCTCTTTCTTTGAGGCACATGTCTCAGATTAATATGCATTGTGGTAGAACTCATTTGACAGGTTCAGATGGGTCGAGCAGCAAGGAGAAAATATTAAGAATCCTACTACAATGAGTAAAAAGAAGTAGAGGTGGCTGCACAAGTCATAGCCAATACTTGGTTTTGAATAAATGTGTGTGCTATTATCTCATAAGCATATAAAAAGAGAGGGGAAAAGATAAGAAAGCTGTATTTTCCACCTGTTGGCACATCTATGGATTTATTCTAATTCCCATATCTTGCCATAACCTTCATGAGAGCATATTCATTTAGCTTAAATGGGTCCCCTTGAGCCTGGGTATTTTAGACAAATTTTAATGAAACTGTGATGCTCTCATTTTGAGGTTCATAACATCCTCAATCCACAAAATAACATAGATGTCCCCATTTCCATTCTTACTGGTCAGGTGGCAAACCATTATTCTTTTTGGTCTGTGTTGCCTTTCTTATTTGATAGCTCCATCTGCCCCTGTGGTTGAGCTCCCTGGGTAACAGCAGGGTCACCATGAAGATACCCATGAGATGGAGGCATCCACCCAATCACTGCCACTCACATGTGCTGTCAACCTCATTCCCCTCCTAAGTGTAAACTCTGTGCAGGCTCTCTCTAAGCCAAACTCAACATATAAATGCATTACCTTCCCCCCAGCATGGGACATGACTCCTGGGGATGAGCCAACCTGGCACCGAGGGATTACTACCAAGCATCATCTAGCAATGCAACTGGAAAAAGACCTTGACCAAAAGGGGGAAAGGGTAAAAACAAATTAGTTATATGCCTAAGAGACTTCAAAGTGAGTTGGGTGGTTATCCCAGAGATTATGCTTATGCATGTCTCAGCAGGATCCCATTGACTGCCACCAGTAAATATTGCTTCAAATAGTAGGACTACTGAGGGTTCTGGAGATATCCAGACACTATAGTCAGGGCAGATAGCTTAGGAGTTTAGCAACCTGCCAGTGGGCCCTATTTTGGAATTTATGCCCCCAGTGTGACAGAATTGGATTCAGTTTTGATTTCCCTATATGTGGCTCTTCTGATCCTTCTATTTGAATCTATGATTAGTACTAGAGTTGATAGGTGTATGTCCAATGTAAACTATAATCCACACTTAGTGGCAATGCACCAATATGTGTTCATCAATTGTAACAAATGTACCACACTAATGAAGGATGTTGTTAATGTGGGAAGGTATGGGAGGAGTAGGGAGTGGGGCATATGGGAATCCCCTACATTTTTTATGAAACATTTATGTAATCTAAGTATCTTTTTTTTTTAATTAAAAAAACAAACAAACACAAAACTCTGTGCAATATGAATCCTTCTGAGTCCATTTCCCCCACACACATCCACCTCCCACTCCCCCACCCCATCCTGCCTCAAGTGTCTATGCATCCAGCTTTGTTCAGAGACATCAGAAGAAGGCTTGATCCAACACTGTAAAGACAAAGAAGGCAACAATAACAGCTGTGGTCATGACAGCTAGAGCCACGCATCATCACTTGCAAAAGTTTATTTTCCTCCAAAGCATTTTGCTATTGGTTTTTGCCAAAAGGAGATGCTTTGTCTTATGAAAAGTTCAAGGTAAAAACAGAAAGTTTTATTGGAACAAGAAATGTGTGTGGTGCATTTGGCCCTAGGGAAAGAACAACACTGGCCACTAGCTACATACACTAGAAAGAAAGCTTCATGATGAATGTGGCTTTGGTTTTAAGGGCCAAGGCTCCTTTTTGATC
>JAQZBX010062027.1:0-16980 GCA_029593785.1 Cabassous unicinctus
TAATGGAGCCATATTGGGGGCTGAGTGTGGGTCTCTGCTGCTGGAAGATTGGGCACTCAGCAGTGGCTGTAGCCAAGTCAGCTTTGGTGAGGGGAAGTCCATGTTTCTGAGCCTATGCATAACCTCCATCCCTACCACCACAGCCACTTTGTTCATGAGCCCATTGAGCAATTATAGTAGTGGCTGGAGAAAAATGTGGAGTGTTAGCTACACAGCAGGTCATCTTATGCACTTGATTATTAGAATCTTTTTCATCTGAAACCACTATCAGGTGAGCATTTACATGGGATACACATTTTTTCCCCCACTCAGATAGGTCTATCCATGTATCTTTTCCCCAGTCCTCTTTGTCACCAATTTTCTAATCATGTTCTTTCCAAGTCCTTGACCATCCAGCAAAACCATTGGCAATAGCCCATGAATCAGTATATAAACACACTTCTGGCCATTTGTCCTTCCAACCCAAATGAACAACAAAGTGAACTGCTCAAAGTTCTGCCCACTGGGAGGATTTTATCACACCACTTTCCTTCAGGGACTTCCCAGAAAGGGGCTGCAGTGCTGCAGCTATCTACTTTCTGGTGGTACCTGCATATTGTGCAGAATCATCTGTAAACCAGATCTGAGTTTTTTCTTCTTCAGTCAACTGATTGTAAGGAACTCCCTAAGAGGTCATAGCTGAGGCCTGGGAAAGAAAAG
Organism: Cabassous unicinctus; assembly: GCA_029593785.1. NCBI lineage: Eukaryota > Metazoa > Chordata > Mammalia > Cingulata > Chlamyphoridae > Cabassous > Cabassous unicinctus. The sequence continues at coordinate 700 of JAQZBX010062027.1, forward strand.
GTAGTGTGGCAGAAGTGGTGATTATGGGCATTTGGGCCACCTCCTCATGTAACTTACTTGTGCCTTCAAGACTTGCTCAAGCCCTATCTCATATATACCACTTCCATTTTATGATGTAGTGCTTCTGTGCATGCCAAACATTATGGTTTGGTAGGTCAGACAACACCCAGCTCATGACAGGCAACTCAGGTCTCATGGTAACTTGGTGAACCATGGTTAAGCATTCAGTCTCTACTAAGGGCATAGTAGGCAAATACTTTCTCAAAAGGAGAGTAGTTATCTGCAGAGGATGACAGGACTTTGTTTCAAAATCCTAAGGGTCTGTATTGTGATTCTCCTATAGGGGCCTGCCAAAGGCTCCAAACAGTATCTCTATTTGCCACTGACACTTCCAGTACCATTGGATCTGCTACATCATATGGCCCAAGTGGCAGTGAAACTTGCACGGCAGTCTGGACCTGTCACCGAGCCTCCTCTTGTTCAGTCCCCACTCAAAACTAGGAGCTTTTCGGGTCACTTGGTAAATGGGCTGTAGTAGCACACTCATATGAGGAATATGTTGGCTCCAAAATCCAGAGACCAGCTAAGTGTTGTGCCTCTTTTTTGGTTGTATAACTGGCCAGATGCAACAGCTTATCCTCCACTTTAGAAGGGATATCTAAGCATGCCTCATACCACTAGACATTTAGAAATTTCACCAAGGTGGAATGTCCCTGTATTTTTGTTGGATTAATCTCCCATCTGCTCTCACTCAAATGCCTTACCAATAAGTCTAGAGTAGTTGCTACTTCTTGCTCACTAGGTCCAATCAGCATGACATCATCAATATAATGGACCAGTGGAAGGGAGAGATGATCAATTTCTCTGCAGATAATATTATGACTTAGGGCTGGAGAGTTGATATATCCTTGATGTAGGACAGGGAAGTTATATTGCTGGCCTTGCCAGCTGAAAGCAAACTGTTTCTTGTGGTCCTTACTATAGGAAATTGAGAGAAAAACATTTGCTAGATCAATAGCTGCATACCAGGTACCAGGAGATGTGTTGATTTGATCAAGCAATGATATCGCATCTGCAACAGCAGCTGCAATTGGAGTCACCACCTGATTAAGTTTACGATAATCCACTCTCATCCTACAAGATCCATCTGTTTTCTGCACAGGCAAGATAGGAGAATTGAAGGGGATGCGGTGGGAATCACCACCCCTACATCTCTCAAATCCTTGATGGTGGCACTGATCTCTGTAATCCCAGGAATCTGGTATTGCTTTGATTTACTATTTGCTAAGTACAGGCAGTTTTATTGGCTTACACTTGGCCTTTCTGAACATAATAACCTTCATTCCACAAGTCAGGGAACCAATGTGGGGATTCTGCCCCTTGCTGAGTATGCCTATTCCAAATATGCATTCTGGAACTGGGGAAATAATCACAAAATGGGTCCAGAGACCCACCAGGCTCACTGTGAGACAGATTTGAGTTAAAACTCCATCAATCACATGACCTACATAAGTTCCTACTCTGACTGGTAGACCACATTTTGGATTCCTGGAATTAATGTCACTTCTGAGCCAGTGTCTAATAATCCCCAAAATGTCTGATCATTTCCCTTTCCCCAATGCAGTTATCATAGGTCTCTTTGGGGAAAGGTAGGAGGAAGATTAACAGTATAAATTTTTGGCAGTGTAACAAGATCCTTCCCCAAGGACTCATTCAAGGGGCTCTGGGTCTGTAAACTGTCTAAAGTCTGGGAATTGATCAAGGGGCTGTGACTCTCTGTTTCTGTAATTTTAGGTAGCATTTTGTTCCCTTGACCTAGAACCCTTCTGCTTATACAGATCATATAGAAATTTAGTAGACTGCACGTCTATTTTACTTTTATGTATCTGGTAGCCAACACCATAGATTTTTGTGACTTACACTCTTTTGATTGCTGTTTTGAGTCTGCCTTTCATTGTGGTAGCCATGTCCACCTTGTATTTGGCCATTAAGTGCTGCTACTTAGAAATCCTGTGTAGCATTCCCTCTCTCTGAACCGTTGGATCTGCTCATCTACAGTATACCAGGACAAATTGGGCATCTCAACCTCAGACATGCTAGGCCATCTTTTGGTCCATGTTTCAGCCAGCCACCCAAACTGTTAGAGCCCTTTCTAACCCCTTGTGCTACAAAATTGAATCCAGAATCTCTGCTTAGTGGGCCCATTGCAGTAAATTTGGCCTAATCCAACTTTATATTCCTTCCACCATTATCAAATACCCTTAATATCCATTCCCACACATTTTCTCCTGAATTCTCTCAATGAAATTTGGAAAACTCATGCAGTTCTTTTGGAGTATAGCATACTTCCTCATGGGTCACACTTTGTTTTAACCTTTGGTGGCTTTTTACTTTACTCTTGTTATAGGTCTGGAAGAGAAGAGTAGTACTGGGTGTGGGTAAGAAGAAGCATTAGAAGTATCTTGCAAGCCAATTATCACTGTGAATGCCTTGCAGTTTCCTCTGGTGAGCCAGAATTGATCTCTTCAGGCAGGGGTTGCATGGCAGACTCCTCAGAGCAGGGTGAAGGTTGGGTGGTTTTTTCCTCAGGGCATGGTATATTTATACTTAGTGTAAAAGTATTTTCCCATGAATTAGAAATTGTCAGTGTAAAGGAAACCAAGGGTAAGTGCCTTAGTTTCTAGGCTGCTATGACAAATACCACACAATGGGTTGGATTACACAAATGAATTTATTGGTTTATAGTTTCAAAGACTAGAATGCATGTTTCCTCCCAGGATTGGTAGCATTCAGGCTGGGTGACAATCCTTGGGTTCTTTGGCTTTCCCACCAAATATCTATATCCTCTCCTTTCTCTTCTTGGATCCATTGACTTCCTGTTTCTGGTTCCTCCCCACGACATTCTCTGTGTCGAATTTCTTCTCCTTATGAAAGATTTCACGAATCAGATTAAGTCCCACCCTCATTCAGTTGGTGACATCTTAACTAAAATATTATCAAGAGGTTCTATTTACAATGGGTTCACACCTACAGAAATACACATTAAGTTTAAGAACATGTGTTGTGTGGGTATACATAATTCTACCTACCACAGTAAGGATAAAGAAATACCTCTCTGGCTGCAAACATGTTCACAGTATGGGTGGAATTCTTTGTTGCTATCTAACTAAGGAAAGAGGTGCTATTTGACACCACCACATTTTTCACTTTAGTGGGAATTTTCACAAAGTTATAGAAACTGGTGTTACAGGTTGGCTTTTCTGGGAAGCAGACTCTGGGATGGCGATTAGCAAACAGTCTGTTTATTGGGGGGTGCTCTTTTTAATATCTTGGAAAGGAAAAAAAGGAAAGATAACAAGATTTGGCAGGTTCTTTAGTTTCCTTGGATGCTGCCAAAGGGGTGCTGATGCAAAGTACCAGAAATCTGTTGGCTTTTATAAAAGGTATTTGTTTGGGGAAAAAGCTTACAGTTACAAAGCCATAAAGAGTCCAACTCAAGGCTGCTTTCTCACCAAAGTCAGTTGTCATGTATTGAAGCAAGAGGGCGGGCGATCTCTGGTCTTTCCTTCCTTCTTCCTCTTAAGGCTCTGTGGCCCCAGCTTCTTCCTAGCTCAGCTGTAGTCTGGCATAGGGCTCATTTCTTTCCAGGCCTTATTCAGCTGCTCAGCTGCCCAGCTGCAAACTATCTGGTGAATGGCTCATCTCTCCCTGGGGCTCCAGGAATAAAACTGACAAAGTTTTCTCTTCTTTCATGTCTATGGAACTCTCTTCTTGAGTGAATGTCAGTTTATATCAGCCCACCAAGGGGGTGGGGACTCAATCCTGAGTCATGCCCTTCTGACATGGTCAAAACAAAGCCCTAATCTTAACAGGTAATTTAATCAAGACATGTCAGCTGAATCTAATGCATTCAAAGGGTATCACACCCAGAAGAACAAACTGGTTTACAAACATAATCTTTTTCTTTTTGGGGATTCATAAATAATATCAAACTGCCACACCCCACCCTCTGAATCCTAAAAAAGACATTAAAATATTTTTTAAAAACCTTATATCAGTAGCAATGCTAAGTAAAAAATAAAATCACAGTCAGTTTACAGAAATACAGTTTGTCTTGGGGCAAAATCCCCTCTGGCTATAGACCTGTGAAACTTTCAAAACAATTTATCTGCTTCCAATATACAAAGGAACAGACATAGGATATACATTTGCATTAACAGAAGTAGAATTTGGGAGGGAAACAGGAGTCAATGGTCCCCAACAGTTCTGAAAACCTGCAGGGCATACTCCATTAGATTTCAAAGTCTGAGAATCATCCTTAGGTTTATGGTTTCTTCTCAGGTCCTCACTAGGGCCCACCCTTTCCACAGGCTTGCCCAATGGCCATTTTCTTGGCTCCACCCCCATCAAGAATCTGGGTGGCAACTGAGCTCCAGACCTTACCCTCTAAGAACATTCGGGGTGATTGCCACACTTCACCTAATCTCTGGGGTAGAGACTTAACCCCCTTAGTACATTGAGGTGATGGCAACATTTGCCCTAATCTCTGGCATACAGGCCCAATCTCCTCAGAACAGCGAGGTGGTGACATGGGCTTCCCTAATCTCTTGTGAACAGGCCTACCCCACTCAGAGCAATGGGATGGTGAACTCACTCTCCCCAACTCTTGGGGAATGTGTTCTGCCTTCTTTGTAGCCTGGAGCAGCAAAACAGATGTTTGAGCAAATACCATTCAATAGGTTGGCTTAAATAATGGGAATTTATTGGCTCACAGTTTTGAGGCTCAGAGAAGTCCAAATGAAGGCATAATCAAGGTGGAGCTTGATGTTCTAGGGTTGGCTGTCGGTGATCCTTGATCCTGGACTCCTCTGTCACATGGCAACACACATGGTAGCCTCTCCTGGCCCCTCCCTTCTCTTTCAGGCTCTACAGATATTTAGCTTCTGGCTGCTTCCTTTGGTTTTCTCTCTCTCTGAATTTCATTCTGCTTAAAAAGGACTCTAGTTACAGGATTAAGACCCATTTTGATTGAATCAGACTATACCTTTACTGAATGTCCTACTTTAATTCCTACACTCAGATAAATGGTTTAAGTTTAAGAAAATGTTTTTCTGGGGCCCATAGCACCAAACCAACACAGCAGGGGAGACATTGGCCTGTGATGCAATCCCAATGAAGTCCAGACCAAATCAAAGGAAAACAGAGCTTGAAACACTTCTGTGGAAATGTTCTCCGATGAGCACCATCCACTGGCCAGTCTGGAAATTGCATGGACAAAAACTGCTTTTGGTCCTTTCTGTATCCTAACTCCTGGGAGAAAATCTGTGCCCCATTAGTGAGCCCCTGATATGATTTTGATAACTTGAGCTGGGCAATTTTAAAGATTTAGAATAAGTTGAGCCAAATATCAAAGAAGAGCTATGGAAAGAAAAACAAAACAAAACAAAACACTAGGCAAGAGAGAGAAATTGGCCATCAGAGTAAATTCACAAACATAATCAGATGCCTAGACATCAGCAAAAAATTATAAAAATACTGGGAAACAAGAAGAAATGGCCCAGCCAAAGGAAGAGACCAAATATCCTGAAGAGTTACAGGATTTAAGACAATTAATCAAAGATAATCACACAACTATCCTAAAACAATTCAAAGAATTGAAAGAAAATATGACTGAAGAGATAAAGGATATTAAGAAGACAAAGGGTGAGCATAAAGAACAATTTGAAAGCCTGTAAAGAAAAGTAAAAGTCCACATGGGAATGGAAGACATGATGGATGGGATTAAAAACATATTAGAGTCGTGTCTCACTCTGCAAGCACACCTGTGGTCCATGCTTTGAACTGTGCACTCTTCTCTTTCTTGTTTCTTAATAAGCTCTTAACTCCCTTGCCTACCTTACGAAAAGAAAAAAAAAAACATATTAGAAGCACATAAGAGCAGATTTGAATTACTCAAAAACAGAATTAGTGATTTCAAAGACAGAACATATGAACTGGAAAAGACAGGAGAACAGAAAGAGAAGAGAATGGAAAAAATGGAACAGGTTCTCAGGGTATTGAATGACAATGCTAAACACACAAAGATATGCATTATCTGTGTCCCAGTAGGAGAAGATAATTGAAAAAGGGCAGAAAGAACATTTGAGGAAATAATGACAGAAAACTTCCCAATACTTATGAAAGACATAAATATCAATATCCAAGAAGGGGACAGCACAACTCAAACAGAATAAATCCAAACAGATCTACGCTGAGACAACTACTATTCAGAATGACAAATATCAGAGATAAAGAGAAGATTCTGAAAGCTGCAAGAGAAAAGCAAAGCATCACATACAAGGGAACCTTGACAAGATTAAGTGCCAACCTCTCATCAGAAAGTGCTCATGGATCCTTCTCCAGTATAGATTATAAGTTGGGTCACAAGACAAGTCTCATTAAATTTTAAAAGATTGAAATTATATAAAACACTTTGTCTGATCATAACAGAATGAAGTTGGAACTCAATATGAAAAAGGGAAAATTCATAACTATATAGAGATTAAACAACACACTTTTAAATAATCAATGGGTCAAAGAAGAAATTTCAAGAGAATTCAGCATATATATCAAGACAAATGACCATGAGACCAAAACGTATCAAAACCTATAGGACAACAAAAATCCAGTGCTGAGAGGGAAATTTATAACCCTCAGTGATTACATTAAAAAAAGAAGAAAGAGCTAAAGTTGAAGATTTAACTGCACACTTGCAGAAACTAGAAAAAAACAGCAAACTAATGCCAAGACAAGCCAAAGGAAAGAAATAGTAAAGATCAGAGCAGAAATAAATGAAATTCAGAACAACAACAACAACAAAAATAGAATCAACAAAACCAAAAGGTGGTTCTTTGAGAAGGTCAATAAAATTGATAAACCCTTAGCTAGACTGATAAAGAAAAAAAGAGAAGACACAAATAAATAAAAGCAGAAATGAGTGGGGGGACATTAAACACTGACCCCGCAGAAATAAGAGAGACCATAAGAGAATACTATGAACAATTCTATGCCAAAAAATTAGAAAATGTAGACAAGATGGACAAATTCCTAGAAACACACAAACCACCTACACTGACCCTAGAAGAAATAGAAGACCTCAACAAACCAATCACAAGTGAAGAGATTGAAATAGTCATCAAAAACCTCCCAAGGATGAAAAGCCTAGGACCAGATGACCTCATAGTGAATTCTACCAATCATTCAAAGACAATATAATACCAATCTTGCTCAAGATCTTTCAAAAAATGAACAGGAAAGCATGCTACAAAACTCATTCTATGAAGGCAACATCACCCTAATACCAAAACCAGATAAAGATACTACACCTTTTTCTGGTTTTGGTATCAGAGACCAACATCTCCAATGAATAAAGATGCAAAAATCCTCAACAAAATATTGCAAACCAAATCCAAAAGCACATTAAAAGAATTATATACCACGATCAAGTAGGTTTTATCCCAGGTATGCAAGGGTGGTTCAACACAAGAAAATCAATTAGTGTAATAAACCACATTGATAAATTGAAGAAGAAAAATCACATGATCCTCTCAATTGATGCAGAAAAGGCATTTGACAAAATAAAACACACTTTCTTGATAAAAACACTCGAAAAGGTAGGAATAAAAGAAAGCTTTCTCAATGTGGTAAAGTGCATATATGAAAAACCTACAGCTAGCATTGTACTCAATGATGAAAGGCTGAAAGCTTTCCCACTGAGATCAGGAATAAGACAATGTTGCCCAGAGTCACCAATATTATTAAATATTGTGCTTGAAGATCTAGCTAGAGCAATTAGGCTAGATACAGAAATAAAGGTACCTACATAGGAGAGGAAGAAGAAAAACTTTCACTGTTTGCTGATGATATGATCCTATATCTAGAATCTCCTGAAAAATCCACAAGAAAGCTACTAGAATTAATAGAGGAGTTCAGCAAAGTGGCATGATACAAGATTAATATGCAAAAATCAATAGTGTTTCTATACACTACTGATGTGCAATCTGAGGAGGAAATCAGGAAAAAAATTCCATTTATAATAGGACTAAAACAATCAAATATTTAGGAATAAACTTAACCAACGACATAAAGGACCTATATCCAGAAAACTACAAAATATTGCTAAAAGAAACTGAAGAAGACTTAAATAGATGGAAAGACATTCCATGTTCATGGATTGGAAGACTAAATATTGTTAAGATGCCAATTCTACCCAAACCGATTTACAGATTCTTTGCAATCCAATAAAAATCCCAACAGCGTTTTTTGCAGAAATAGAAAAGCTAATTATCAAATATATTTGGAAAGGTAAGGGACCCCAAATAGCCAAAAATGCTTTTAAAAAGAAGAACAAAGTTGGAGGGCTCTCATTTCTTGACTTTAAAGCATATAACTTAGCAACAGCCATAAATATAGCATGGTACTGGCATAAAGACAGACACATTGACCAATGGAAATGAATCAAGAACTCAGAAATAGACCCTCACATCTACAGTCAACTGATTTTTGACAAGGCTGTTAAGCCCTACCAGCTAGGCCAGAATATTCTATTCAAAAAATGGTGCTGGTAGAACCAATAACCATATCCAAAAGAAAGAAAGAGGACTCCTACCTCACACTTTATACAAAAATTAACTCAAAATGGATCAAAGACCTAAATATAAAAGCAACAACCATAAAACTCCTAGAAGAAAATGTAGGAAAACATCATCAAGATCTTTTGGTAGGTGGGAGTTTCTTAAACTTTACACCCAAAGCATGACCAACAAAAGAAAAAATAGATAAATGAGACCGCCTCAAAATTAAACACTTCTGCACCTCAAAGGACTTTGTCAAAAGGGTGAAAAGACAACCAACTCAATGAGGGAAAATGTTTGGCAATCTCATATCCAATAAGAGTTTCATATCCATTATATATAAAGAGATCATACAACTCTACAATATGAAAATATGGGCCAAAGAGTTGAAAAGATAATTGTCCAAAGAAGTACAAAGGGTGAAGAAACACATGAAAAAATGTTCAACATCACTAGGAATTAGGGAAATGCAAATCAAAAGTACAATGTGATATCACTTCTCACCTATTAGACTGGCCACTATTAAAAAGTTGGAAAACTGTAAATGTTGGAGAGAATGTATTGTGAAAGGAATGCTTATTCACTGTTGGTGGAAATGTAGAATGGTACAGCCACTGTGGAGGACTGTTTGGCAGTTCCTAAGGAATTTGAATATAGGACTTGCCATGTCACCTGGCTATACCACTATATCATGCCGTGACATGATCAGACATCTGCACACCAATGTTCACAGAAGCATTATTTACAATTGCCAAAAGTTGGAAACAACCCAGGTGTACATCAACTGAAGAATGGATAGACAAATTGTGGTGCATTTACAGGATGGAATATAATGCAGCAGTAAGAAGAAATGAAGTTGTGAAGCATATGACAACATGGATGAACCCGGAGGACATTATAATGAGTGAAGCAAGCCATACACAAAAGGACAAATACTGTATGATTGTGCTATTATGAACTAAATATAGTATGTAAACTCATGGAATTAATAATTAGAATACAGGTCGCCAGATAATAGCATGAGGGTAGAAAGGAAATGGTAAAAGCACATCATGGTGTTTGTAACTAGCAATGCTATTATATTGGTATGACAGTGTTTGAAAGGAAAAGTCTAAGGACATGTATTTTACTAGAAAGAAAGCTAAAAAATGTAACTTGGGACTGTATAACATAGAACTATGAATATGGGTGATATTGCATATATTTTACAAAATATAAATATAAAAAAACTAGGGAGAAGGAAACAGAATAGCGGCTATGTACAGAAGGGGAAGCATAGAGAGAGTGAAAGGTGATGAGTTTTATTTGTTTTTTGTTTTTTTAGCATTATTATTATCACTTGAATAATGCAAATGCTTTAAAAATGATTGACATTATGAATGCACAACTATGTGATTATACTGAATACCATTGATTGAATACTTTGGATAGATTGATGCTTTATTGATATGTATCAATAAAATTGATTTGTTAAAAAATACTAACTCTAGTTTGCTTGTAGCATATATATATATATACATTTTTTATTCCAACGATTATTTGTCAATATCATGATGATTCTGCAGAGGACAAAATTAAGTAAAAACGGGAAGAAGAGAGATAGGCAATGCTCTGAAGTCATTTTTCAAAGCCAAGAGACACCAAAGAAAGGAACAGGTGAGACGTTGTGCATAGACACACAATTTCTTACCTGGCATGACTTGTCCAAGATCAAAGAGAAAATAACACACAGTACCTGTGAGTACTTTAAAGCATACCTCATAAAAGTATCATATTTGTAGGTAAATCACATTTTCTCCTTTATAATCCTTATCTGTAACAAACTCCTCCCATATTTTCCGAAGGCACATATTCCAACACGTTGTGCATCTCACCCACTTCCTTTACCCAGGCAACCTATTTTATTGTATTTTTATTGTATTTAATTGGTCACTTTTGTGCTTGAAAGAACTGAAACATTAGGCCGTTTCCCCTTCCTCATTTTTGTCTTACCATGTGGTTTTGGTGATCATACTCCTGATTTTTTGGATGTTGCCCTGAATTCAATGGCATACCACATTCCAGTTATACAAATAGCCTTCCCTGACACCAGGACAGACCCCTCTGATCCATGTACCCCATGCAAAGTAAAGAGCCTCTATTTTTTTCACTACCACATATTCAACATCCAACGGCAATTCTGTTGTTTATTAGGAGTTGAATAAATGGCTGAGGTTATCCTAAGCAACAAAGCTAGTTAGGGCCATTTGGTTATACCAAGTCATAAAAACAAAAATAAATGAAAGCTAGAAATGGCTCAAGGAGAAATAATTGAAATAATCAAAGTGACAAGAAGGGGTGCTATATAAGGCTAATAAGATTGCCAAGAAAGACAGACGTGAAAGGATGCTAAATCTATACAATCATAAAGAAAAGGGACAAGTAAGTCATAGGTTGCCCCTCATTTCTCAGTTACAAAATTATAGGAAACTATCAGAAGAGGATGAGGAGGCAGAAGGGAAGAGAGAAGCTAAGAAAGACAATGCCATATTTATAAACTGGAATATATTCCAAACATTTTGGTCCCTTTATAGGCATTTACCCACAATGAATTATTAAGAGATATTGAGACGGTTGGAGGTTAACACTGGAAGAGTAACTATGTTATTATTCAGAAACCCCACTAAGTAAAATACATTTGGAGGTAATTCAAAAGTTGGCAAGGAGTTTAAGCCTAACAAGAATAAGAGTTTAAGCAATGAGCACAGAAAAAGTGTCCTTCTCTTCACGGACAATCATGGATTTACTCACAAAACTTCTAATACGAAAATGACTGAGAAGAGTTACCATAGCACCAAGCCACAATTTTAAATAATCTGAACCTTAAGATTTCCATTACTGTAGTAATCCCCAAATTTTATTTGCTTTTGTATTCTCAGAGCTTTCTAAGGTCAAATATTTCTGCTTGTTTCCAACCGTTTCTTGACCACATATAAAATTCAAGGTGGGTGAAATAGTCGGTAGGTTGTGGGACTAATATTTGAACTCTGGTCTACTTGTCCTCTAACATTACATGCGTCTCACTCCTAAGATGTATGTTTGCATCTTTGCTATATAACACATAAAGATTAAGCAGCATTTCACTTTATAATAGAATTAGGACTTCTATTTGCAAACCATACGTTCTCACTAGGGTTTAGAGGGTTTTTATTATTTAATTTGGATCTGAGTTTGAATTTTAGAAAGGAACAGTGTTGCAGAGAGTTTAGAAGTGCTGACATTGATAAATCTGGGTTTGACCTTGGGCATTCTCCAGCTGTGCAATCTCCAGCAAGTCACATTTCTTCTTCAAGCTTAAGTTTTATCACCTCACCATTATAGATGACAATATCATATAGCATTTACGGTGTCACAAGTGCTAACTGAGATGAATGTAACAGTAGTACCCTAAAACCTCTATGGGTTAAATAAATTTTAGTTGCTTTTATGGTTGAGATTGCAAAACATTAAGCTTCAAATTAATATATATATCATCATAATAACAATCATAATTTAGTCAATTAAAGTTCCTTCAAAATATTAGCTATTTATTAATCCTCAGAATTTGGATGACTAAATGGAAGGTCAATTATAATTTATGAATCATACATCTCAGAAAATGCATTTTTACTATATAGCAAAATATTTCTTATGGAGACTTTCAAGGAACTTTTTTTTTTTTTAGCATAAGAAGTTTAGAGTAAAAAGAAAATAGTCCCAAAGTTATAAGAATTTTAAGATCAATTCATCCTCTGACCCAATGCAGGATGTTTCATGTTTCAATGCACAATTCCTGATAGTTGGTCATTGAGCTTCTTTTTGAAAATATTCAGTGATATAGAAAGCATACTGATTTGCTGGACATTTATTACTTGTTTGATAATGTATTCTCCCTTAAATTGTACCATAATCTGTATTTTTTCATGATGTTCAGCATATGGTCCTAGCACTTCCCACTATAGCCACAAAGAGTAGATGAGGTTCTCTTCCATATAAAGCCTTCAAATCTTTCAAAATAATTATCATAACTTAGTCTTTTTATCTCCATGTTAAACATCTCTAAGTTCTTTAATTCTCCTTTCTGCTTAAGTCAATTATTTTGGGGAATAGTTTACACAGAGTAAAATTCACAAATTGATAGACAGTTCTTTGAATTTTGACAAAGCTTATGATCATATAATCACCACCACGATAAAGACATAAAAGAGTTGCATCCCATCAAACAATTTCCCTTGTCCCTTTGTAGTCAATATTCCACACCCCAAACCCTCAAGTTTCTGGCAGCCACCGATCCCTTTTCCGACTCTACAGTTTTACATTTTTCATAATGGCATACAAATGAAATTATATCATGCATAGCAATTTCTTTTTTTTAATTATTTTTAAAGAACGGTCAGGTTTATTGAGGTATAATTTATATGAAGTAAAATTCACACTTTTAAGTGTACAATTTTAAATTAGATAAATGCATATAGAAATATAATCACTGCAATCAAGATATAAAAATGCTTCATCAACCCCAAATTTCCCTCTTGACACTTTGTGTGCAACCTCTCCTCCCACACCAACCATTGCCAGCAAATTATATGCTTTCTCTCCCTATAATTTTTTTGCCTCTTCCAAAGTGTTATATACATAGAATTATATAGTAGGTTGTTGTTGCCTTTTAAATTTGGCTAGTTTTGAATAGCATATTTCATTTAAGATTCACCCATGGTTTTCTGGACATCACTTGTTTGTTCCTTGATATTCGTCTCCAAATGTACAGACTTGCCATAAGTTGTTTATCCATCACTAGTTGAAGGACATTTGGGTTTTGCCAGGCTTTTAAAATTTTATTTTATAAATAAAACTGCTATAAACATCCATATGTAGATTTTTGAGTTAACATAATTTTCATTTATCTTGGATAAATACCTAGGAGTGGGATTGCTGTGTTGTATGGTATATTTTTAACTGCATAAGAAACCACCAAACTACTATTTCCCAAGAAGGATGTACCATTTTGCATTTCCACCAGTAATGTATGATAGATCTAGTTGCTAGACATCCTTGCTAGCCTTTAGAATTGTTAGTTTTTTTGTTTTGTTTTGTCTGTATTTGTTTTTGTGGCCATTCTAACAGGCATCTAGTGGCATTTCATAGTGATTTTAATTTGCATATTCTTAATGATTAGTTGATTAGTTATAGCAAGTATATGTTTATGTACTTATTTGCCCATGCATATATCTTCTTTGGTGAAGTATTCATTCAAATCACGTGCCCATTCTTACTGGACTATTGGTTTTCTTACTAAGTTTTGAGAGTACTTTATATTCTGGATTCAAGTCCTTTATTAGGTAAGTGTTTTACAAATGTTTCTCCCAGTATGTTCCCTCTCTAAACAGAATTTTTAAAACAGGGTTTTTAAAAGAGCAAAAGATCTTAATTTTAAGGTATGATTTATTAATATTTTCTTTGCCTAACCAATGTCTAAAAGACTTTTACTAAATTTTCTTCTGATTATTTCAAAGTTTTTGGTATTATACTTAGGATCCACTTTGGGTTAAAATTTAAAGATGGTAAGAGGTATGGGGGAAAATGGGAGGGGGTCATATAAACACCCAATTGTCCTGGCACCACTTGTTGCAAAGATTATCTTTCTTCCATCGAATTATATTGGCACATTTGTCAAAAATCAATTGAACATAAATGAGTATTTCTATTTCTGGCCTAGCTATTCTGTTTCATTAATCTTTGTGTCCTTTTGTCAATTCACACTGGCTTGATTACTGAAGATTTTAAAATAAGTCATGAAATCATTTAGTGTAAATTATACAACTTTTGTCTTTTCCTTTGAAATTATTTTGACTATTCTAGCTACCTTGCCTATCCATGTAAATTTTAGAAGTAATTTGTTGATTTCTAATAAATTGTGTGGGAATTTGTTTTGGATTTGAGTTGAATCTATTGATCAATTTCAGCGGAATTGCTATTGTAACATTTTAAACTCAGATTTTATGAAAACAGCCTATCTTTTAATCTCGTCATATCTTCTTTGCTTCCTTCCATCAAGGTTTTTCATTGTCATATATCTGTCCTGCATTTATTTTGTTGGATTTATACCAAAGTATTTTGCTTTTATTAGACGGATTATTGTAAATGGTAATTTGTTACTTTCAATTCCCAATTGTTCATTTCTAGTAGATAGAAATACAATTGATTTTAAATTGGCATTGTGTCATGCAAATATGACAAATTCAATTATTATTTCCAGTAGCATTTTTGTAGATTCTTTGGGATTTTCTATGTAGGCAATCATGTCATCCAAAAAAAAAGATACCTTTAATTCTTCCTTTCCAATTTTATGGCTGTTTTCTAAATTTCTTGCATTATTTCATTAGCTAGGAACTCCAGTGCAATGTAATGGAAATGTAGAATCTTAGAGGTTAAGCATTCAGTCATTTATCATTAAGCATAATATTAACTGAGATTATCTCTAGATGCCCTTTACATGAAGGAGCTCCCTTCAATTCCTAATTTTGTTGAGAAATTCTGTCATAAATGGACACTGAATTTTGAGATCATATGGCTTTTCTTTTTTCATCTTTTGATATGGCACATCACATTGATGTTCAAATGTTTCAGCAGCTTGCATTTCATGACAAACCACACTTGGTCGTGATCTATCATCCTTTTTTATATATTGCTGGTTAAATTTAGCAATGACTTTTAAGGATTTATATATATATATTTATGCATCAGCAACCTGTAAGATTTTTCTTGTAATATTTTTAATTTGTTTTTATATCAAGTTATTGATAGATACACAAAATAGAAAAATGTTACATTATCTATGTACTAGAGGAGTTTGTAGAGCATTTATTTTATTTCTTTATTTAAATATTTTGTAGAATTCACCAGTGAAACAGAAATCTAGTTTTCTTTTTGAGAAGTTTTAAGTATGATTTAATTGGTACAATAGATATAACTCTATTCAAATAATCTTTCTTCCTGAGTGAGCGTTGATAATTTGTATCTTTAAAGAATCTTTACATTTCCTCTAAGTTGTCTGATTTATGAACATTAAGCTGTTGATATTATTCACTTATTATTCTCCCAATGTCTATAATTTCTGTAGTGATTTCCTTTCATTCCTTCGGATTTCTGACTTGATATGTCCTTTTTTTTTTAGTCTAACTAGAGGTTCATTAATACTATTTATCTTTTCAAAGAAACTGCTTTCAGTTTTTATTGATTTTCTCTATTATTATTCAGTTTACAATTTTACCAATCTTCTCTTTACTCTGTTTAATTTGCTTTCCTTTTTTCTATTTTATAAAGGTAATAACTTAGACCATTGATTTCAGTTTTTTTCTAATATAGATATTTAATGTCATACATTTTCCTCGAAATATGTGCTTTCATTTTAATTCAATTTGAAATATTTTCTAAATTCTCTTTTCTAAATTTTCATACTCACAAGTTATTCGGTATTATGTTAATTTCTAAATATTTGGAAATTTTCATAGACTTTCTTTGTTCCTAACCCCAAAATACATTTCTGACATATTTTCTTTAAATATTTCTTAGTAGATTTTCCTCTAAAGGACTACATATTAAATATTTAGCCTTTGCAGGGTATCGTGGATTGAATAGTGAGAGATAAGAC
>JAQZBX010062028.1:0-11256 GCA_029593785.1 Cabassous unicinctus
TATCCCATTCTTGTCTTTTGATGCTACATTTTCCCTAATCTCTCTGAGGAGACAAATTATTGTTTCTGTTGTTGCTCTTATTTTCTTCTGATCTCTGTGTTATCCGTTTCCCTCTAGTTCTTTTTAGTTTGTTTTAGTCTCTCTTTTTCATTTTGGCAGTTTTCCTCAAACATCAGGTGACTCTTGACTGGCTGCTAAGAGTCACGTACTGAATAGATGATTTCAAATTCTGTGTGTGAGTGAAGCCGGTAGACTAGTGAACTTTATTACACCATGATCAAGGAGCAAGCTAGCCTTTTTTTGGAAACTCCAAATATCAATACTTAAACTTTTTTTTCAGTAAGCTCCTCGGTTTCTCCACAATGGAATCTTTCAATATGTTACCCAAAGTATAGTGGAAGGGGAGGGAGTATAAGCCTTTCTGTCACTGATTTTGGGAATCAGAGCTGAAGAATAGGGCTGAAATGAACATAATTAAGCAAAGAGATTTCCATTGAATTCTAACATGAATAGATCCATGTCTTATTCCTGCCTTCTACTACACTCCTAACTTCAGAGTTTCTCAGGGTCAATTTCTTCATGAATGCATATGTTACCAGGCTAAGGAAATGGAAAAACCTATCTAGCCTTTTGCTTGAGCTGTGCTTGCTTTCAGAAAGTAAGTGCAAGGTGCTAGCAATCACAAATCTCCAGTATCCACAGGGCAAGTTAGAGCAGGTCCTATCCAAGACGGCAACAGGGTGGCGTGTACAAAAAGGAAGGTGTGCAAAAGTGCCAAGTGCAGACAGAGGAGAACCACCTGCACGTGACCCCCTCCATCTCACCCAATCCCCTATAAAAGAATCCCCTCCACCTCCCTTTGGGGAGAAAGTGTGAAATATACACTAGTTCCCTTTCTCCATTTTTCTGCTCTGCTTTACCATATCTGGTTCCATTCAATTGGTGTGAGTGACAACAGGAGATCCATTTTAAGGGTCCAATTCAAAGGGTTTGGTAACAAAATTTGGTGACCTAGATGGGACCATTCAGATGACAGGGACGAGAGCACTACCAGAATATGCTCCTGAGAGGGATGAAAGCTACTGGGAAAAAGGCCATTATTTGGAACAAAATCAAGGGATAGACCAGACACCACAAGAGAAGCTGCCAGCTTTTTGAGAAACTCACAGAGTGCTTAAGGCTTTATACCACCTTAGATCCAGACTCCCCGAAAGGGAGTGCTGCCCTGAAGGCACACTTCAATTCACAAAATGCCCTGGACAGCCAGAGCAAGTTGCAAAAATTATAATTGGAACCTGACTCCCTTATGTCTAAGCTAGTGGAGGCAGCCAACAAGGTGTTCAACAATCGAGACATAGAGGAGGAGAGGAGAGAGGACAAAAAGGCCCTGCGGAATGCTGCTTTACTGCTGTTGCCCTCCAGAGTCAGCAGGGCAGACCAGGGAAAGGATTCGCCCAGCAGAGACAGCCAACACTGGTGAGTGAGCCCCCATCACCCAGGAAGCCCAGAGGACCAAAGAGATTAGGACCCAACCAGTGTGTGATATGCAACCAGGAGGGGCATTGGAAAGGGGACTGTCCCTTTCATCCTTGAAGGAGGGAAGAGAGGGGCACCCAGAACCAGCCACCCCAGAAGGGCTTCCAGATGGTCCAGATGGATGAAGAACGACAGCACCGAGGGGCTCCTCACCAGGCTTCCGGACATCTCAGTGTAACTCCCAAGGAGCCCCAGCTGACAATAGACATAAGGGGTAAGGCTGTCAAGTTTTTAATTGACACTAGAGCCACCTACTTGGTGTTGAACACCAAACCTGGCAAACGCACCCAACAAAAATAAAATATGGGAGCATCCAGAAGTCCAAAAAGCAAGTCACTTATAGAACCCCTAGAGTGCAAATTAAATTAACAAACCCTATCACATTCCTTCCTATATGTCCCAGAGTGCCCCATCCCTTTGTTGGGAAGGGATTTGCTACATAAGCTAGGATCCATAATACACCTGCAGGGAGACCAACTGGAAGTAAATGTGCCTCCGACACAAGGGCATCCATTTATCATGCTGATGACTAAAGGGGAAGTGGAGAAGCCCCACACAGTAACCTCAGCAGATTTACCAGGAGTAGATCCCAGGGTCTGGGCCCAAGGAATAGTAGGGCAGGCCACTGGGCCCAGCCAGTAGTGGTGAAGTTAAAACCAGGACAAGTATGTATTAACAGAAAGCAGTACTCCTTGAGGCAAAAAAACTCTAAAAATATAGACCCTGTAAAAGGGACCTATTAAAACAGAGGCTTATTAGGTCCTGCAGGTCAGCATGTAACATCCCTATCCACCCAGTTAGGAAGCCAAATGGAGAATATTGAATGGTACAGGATATAAGGGCAGTAGATGAAACCACCAAAGATACCCAACCCACAGTCCCCAACCTCTATACCTTACTGGCCACCCTACCCCCTGAAAGTATTTAGTATATTGTGCTAGACCTAAAAGATACCTTTTTCTGTATTCCTTTGGCTCAAGAATTTCAAGAGATATTTGCCTTTGAATGGTAGGACCCAGAAACCCAGAAGAAAAATCAATTCTGTTGGACTTCCCTGTCTCCAGGGGTTCAAAAATTCCCCAAAAATCTTTGGAAAAATCTTAGCAAAAGATTTAGAGAACCTACACCTTGATAAGTGGACCCTTCTCCAATATGTCTGACAGTTCTTTAGAAGCGAGTTCTTCTAAAGAACTGTCAGAAATACAATCACCACACTAAACTATTTGGGCTGCAAAGGTTACAAGGTGTCCAGAAAGAAGGTGCAGATTTCACACACTGAGGTCACCTGCCTGGGTTTCAACCTAACAGGAGGGCTCAGAAGCCTATCCCATGAAAGAAAGGAAGCCATCAGTCATTGAGCCTCACCCCAAACAAAAAAACAAAAACAGCTCAGGGGCTTCCTGGGAATGGCAGGATTTTGCCATATCTGGATACCCAATTTTGGCTTAATTTCCAAGCCTTTATTTGACCAACTTAAAGGCAAAGAGGAAGACCCCATGGAATGGGGGCCAGATTGTGAACAGGCATTTAAAGAGCTGAAAAGGCAGCTCTACAGGCCCCAGTTCTGGGGCTCCCATATGTAAAGAAGCCTTTTCACCAAGAGAAAAAGGTAATGGCCCTTGGAGTGTTAAAGTAAAAATGAGGGCCATTATCCAGAATAGAGGCCTACTTTTCAAAACAGCTAGATCAAACAGCAAAAGGCTGGCCACTCTGCCTGCGGGCAGTGGCAGCCACCGCCTCCCTCCTGAAGGAAGCATAAAAACTAATCTTTGGTCAACCCATAACTATTTGAACTCCACACCAAATGCAAGCTCATATCAGCTCAAAAGGAACAGAATGACTATCATCCAGAAGGGCGCTCCAGATCCAAACTGTGCTCTTAGACAACTGGGCCGTGACCATTAAAACATGCCACACTCTAAATCCTGCCACTTTATTACCAGCAGAGCTGGTAAACCCGTAACATGAATGCATCTAAACAATAGATGCAGTCTATTCTAGCAGACCTGATCTCAAAAGCGAATCCCTTCCCGACATGGAGGAAGAATGGCTTACTGATGGGAGTGGCTTCATGAAAGTAGGTAAAAAACAGGCGTGCTAAGCAGGGGTCTCTGCAAAACAGGTTTTACATGCAAAGAGTATTACCGCCAGGTCCTCTGCCCAGAAAGCCGGACTTACAGCCTTGACCCAAGCCCTGGAACTGGGAAAGAATAAAGTATTAAATATCTACACAGATCTAAGTAGGCATACAATCCTTCATGCTCATGGGGCTATTTGGAAAGAGAGAGAAATGTTCACCTCAGGAAACCATCAGGGAAAGTATTGCCCTGTCATATTACAACTCCCAGAAGCAGTAAACCACCCACACACACCAAAAAAAAAGTGGCAGTGTTAGCTGCAGGGGACACAAAAAAAGGGGATACAAACATAATTAAGGGGAATAATAAAGCTGATGTTGCTGCGAAACTTGAAAAACAATTACCCCTTTCCCCTGAGAAACCTAAGCCAGGAAAATACTCCCCTGTGTACTCAAAAAAGGAGGAGGAAATGGCACAGTAGTGGGGTTTCTTCAAAAGTGGGGGCTGATTCATGAATGAACATGGACAGCTCTTCTTCCAGTGAAAAACAGCCACACGTGCAATTAGGGAGGCACACCAGGGGACACATTACGGAAAAGAAACCTTGAATAGCTGGATAAAAGACACCAGGGGAACCCCACGACCTGCTCCCTGCCGAGCGTGGCGTCACCAGGTGATGCCCCACCTGTACAATCAATAACCCCAAAACTCGACCCCTGATGGTGCCCCACATTAAACCTGTCCAAACATGGGGTACCTACCCTGGGGAGGACTGCCAAGTAGACTTCACCATCATGCCCCAAAGCACCTGGAAATTTGAGGTATTTACTAGTAGTAGTGAATACATTTTCTGGGTGGGTGGAGGCCTTCCCCACATGAACAGAGACCTCAGCAGAAGTCTCAAAGGCACTCCTGAAGGAAACAATCCCTAGATTTGGGCTTCATATGTCCTCCAGAGCAACAATGCCCCAGCCTTTGTTTTCCAGGAGGTACAGGGATTCTCAGGAGCATTGGGCATTAATTAGAAACTCAATTCAGGCTGGAGACCCCAGTCTTCAGGAAATGTAGAAAGAGCCAATCAAACTTGTAAAAGAATCCTGGCCAAGCTAAGTCAGGAGATGTAAGAAAAATGAAGTATGCTCCTTTGCATAGTCTTGCTCCAGGTATGGCTGGCTCCTCAGGGAAAGGTGAAACGGTGCTTTTGAGCTGATGTAAGGGTGACAAATCCCCTCAGCTCAGGAGTCCGGCCTCCCCCACCCATCAGAAACTGAACAATTGCCCATTCTTTGGTCAGGAAAACCCATAGGTCAGCCAATATCCAGGTTGCAGCAATTATGACACCTCATTTTGCCCATATCTTGATACTGGGTCTTGGGTCTCACCTAATGACACATCTCTGGGGATAAACATGTCTCGGGAGGGGAGTCATGTTCCTAGGCATCAAAGAGGAAGGGCTTGCTTGCTATTGCTGCCCTATGTCTAGACACCACACAATTGCCACATGGACAGTGGGACATGTAATCCTTTCCCCGAAGCACAGCCAAATTTACTCTGATTTGTCCATATTGATGAACAACAAACCCCACAACATAGGGAAAAAACGGGGACCAGGGCTGCTAGCCTTAGGAGTCATCATCCTTATTGGCTCCATCGTTAGTCTGGCTGGAGGAGTCATCTACAACGTTGCAGTGGCTGAAAACATTACTGCCAGTGTCCAGCTTGGCACAGGAAACCCGTTTTACGACCTTAGACTCCTCCAACAATCCCTGGACTCACCAGCCGACATGGTGCTAGACCAGCCAATTGCCTTGGACTACCTCTTAGCAGAACAGGGAGGCGCCTGTGCCTTGGCCAACATCTCCTGCTGTTTTTATAGCAATACAACCACCAAATTGGGACAAGTGTTAATACAATCCTCAACCACGCCACCTGGTTTAAAAACCTCAACAAAAGCCAGTCGTGGGAAAGCATTCTGAACCTGGTAGAGCAGGCCATCCCCGGCTTTACCTGGCTTCTTCCGCTCCTAGGAACCTCTCTTAGCAATTCTACCAGCACTCATCTTCCGCCCCTGTCTCTGCCGTCCCAGTTGCTTTGTTCCTTCATAAGGAAAAGTCTGGAGGCTGTTAAAACGCAAATGGTCATAGCTCAAGGCTATGAACACCTGTGTCTTCAGCCCGGTGACAAAAATACTTTAGACCAGGTACGGGAAAATTCCGCGCCTCCAGCACAGCAGAGAGCAGTTACAGAAGTCGGGCCTTCTGCCCTCAACGCCCTCAAGTTTGAGGAGCAGGATACAGACAGAGGAGGGTAAAGAATGGGAAAAGCCCACCTAGCTTTTTGCTTGAGCTGAGCTTGCTTTACACAAACCAAGTGCAAGATGCCAGGAACTACAAACCGCCAGAAACCACAGGGCAAGTTAGAGCCGGTCCCACCCAACATGGCGGCGGGGTGGCGTGTGCAGAAGTGCCGAGAACCACCTGCGCATGCGCGACCGTGCCCACCGCCTGCTCAACTGATCCCGTGTGAAAGATTCACCTCTGCCACCCTTCGCGGAGAAGTTGCGAGGTAGACCCTGGTACCCCCTTTTCCATTCTTTGGTAGAAGAATAAAATTTCAGCTCTGCTTACGGAATCTGGTTCCTTTAGTTGGCGCCAGTACCGGACAGGAAACACATTATAAGAGTCCAACCCTAAGGGGTTAGTAGCAAATTCATCAATTCATTCCAAAAGGATTGACTATTGTGTGCCAAGTACTTTCCAAAGTGCTGGGGATATGTCAGCGAACAAAACAAAGCCCCTGGCCTCAAGATTAGATTTTATTTGGAGGAGACAAAGAATAAAAATCAACAAATTAATATTTAATATATCGCATGGTACCAAGTGCCATGAAGAAGAGTACAATAGGGTAAGGGTGCTGTTGTGTAGGTGTTGAAGCCCTCTGATAAGAGACCTATAGAAAGTAAGGGAACAAACCACACTAATATTTAGGAAAAATTTGTTCTTAAAGAGAGAGCAAAAAAAGCAAGACCCCAAAGGGAGAGCGTGTGACCGTGGGAGGGCAAAGATTGCGTGTATTGGGAAGGAAAATCTGGGCCTCCAATTGCTCTGTTTACAAAATTTCATCTCTCCCCCTGCACCCACCAGTTTCCAGCCCTGAACCTCACCCGGCTGCCCATCTAATGCATGGGTTGATCACTCTTAGCACTCCTCTGCGTTTATACGACACCATTATTTTCAATAATAATCACAAAATGAAACAAATAATAATGACAAAAAAGGATAGTGAAAATTTTCTTTGATTGAACTTTGTATATAGGCAACCAATAAATCAAAATAAATATTGTAGTATAAAAAAAAGTAATGGATAATGCTTTCAATTACATAAATGTCTTTTTTGAAAAACAAACTTATTCCTACATATTGATTTCTTAAAGTAATAATATAACATTACTCTTTATATTTCTAAGCCTTAACTTCTGCAAATTTTTCAATGATTTCATCTAAATTTATTCTTTATGTGTTCATGTTCAACAGATAGTAGAGCCAGGCATGTCAATTTATTTTCAATCATAGTTGATCAAAAACAATTTCATTTTTAAAATTTTCACATGAAGAAAAGATACCTAAATATTTAGAAAAAGTCTTAAATATGTTTAGCAGATATCCATAAAAATCCCATATCATTTTGAATTCTAGAAATTACAATACTGTCCATATTTTTGTGTTCTTTGGCTCAATTCTAGTGTCTTTCAAATGTCTCCGCAATGGAAAAATTTCCACTAGAGTCTCTTCATCTGAAAATTAATCTTAAAATTCAATTATATTTGGTAAAACTTCTGAAGTCTTTCTTCTGCAAAAATCAGAGAACATGGAATCATAAAGAAACTGATATTATTTAATTTCTTGCTTGAGAGCAGGTATCCAATTCTTGGTGAATATGCTCACGCTATTTAAACACTTCTCTGTGATTTATTCTGGTACTATATGATCAGCCACCTTTGTAATTTCTCTGCATTGCCTTTGAAATTTGAATCTTTTTTCCCATGTAAAGGTTACTTTTCTCACATTACGTTGTTGCATAGTTACTGACTTTCTCTGCATATTTTATGCATAGAACCTTAAAGAGTAATTTTAAAGATTGGTGCTTTACTGTGCGCTAAGCCTGAAAGTGACTATTTGCAAATAGTTTTGCAACTGATTAATCCCATCTAAGAGTTCACACACACACAACAAAATTATATCTCTGAAATGATGGTTTATTTTATTTATTTATTTTTGGTTTCTTTAGTTTTCAGACAACAACTAAGAGTACATTTTATTTATTTATTTTTTAAAGATTTATTTTATTTTATTTATTTATTCCCCCCTTGCTGCTTGTGCTTGCTGTGTCCATTCGCTGTGTGTCTTCTCCATGTCTGCTTATCTTCCCCTCGCTGTGAGATCCCGCTGCATCAGCCCCTCGCGCGGCGCGGGCCGGCCTGCCCTCACAAGGAGGCCCCTGGAAGCGAACCCGGGGCCTCAAACATGGTAAACGGGGGCTCTATCTGTTGAGCCACACCTGCTTCCTGTTGTGAGGGCTTGCTGCATCAGCCCACTAGGCTGCGCAGGCCAGCCTGCCCTCACAAGGAGGCCCCGGGAAGCGAACCCGGGGCCTCCCATATGGTAAACGGGGGCTCTATCAACTGAGCCACTCCCGCTTCCAGAGTACATTTTAAATATTAAATATATTAAAACTCAGCAAAATATTTCATGTGTGAAATAAAATTTGCACTTACCAAAGAAAAGCATTACATCTTGCACTTTGCACTCTAATTTTAAACACAAAAATTTCAAATGGTCACATAGAACGACAGAAGTGGAGTAACCCAAGTTCTGTTTCTTTGTCTTTCCAGTCCCTGTGCTATCATTATTTTAAATCTTTTGTTTAAATGTAGGACTGTGCAGGACCACAGAGGGTGGAAGCCGGAAATCTGCCTAAAAGTGAGCTGGAACAATTCCGATACAAACTTACTCTTGATAAGAACAGGCACTGCTCGTCTGTATGTCAGAAACAAACTATGTAAGTGGGAGTTCTCTGAATTAACTTCCATGTAGAATACAAGCCTTATTAAAGAGTAATTAAAAATGTGCTCATTTGAAATTATATATAACATATTGCAGTCGGTACTGTTGAGTTTTTTTTGTTTGTTTGTTTTGCCCTTTTAGTTATTTTATTGGAAGAAACTACAGGAAATGAAAACAGATAAGATTTCTTAAGGGGTGTCTGGTTTACCCTCCCCCTAGCAATAGTCACCTAAGCTGGAGTTAGAGGGAACGGTTAATTTTTTTTAAATTAATTTTTAAAAATATTTTAAAAGATTACATAAATGTTACACAAAAATTACAGGGATTCCCATGTTCTCCACCTCCCACCCCTGGTACTGTTGAGTTTTAAACACACACACACATATATATACACACACATCCATATGTTTAAAACTCAGCGATAACCACAGCAATTATTAGGAGTTGTACCAACAAAAGATTTTTTTCAAGGTGTACTCTATTACTGACAATGTTTATAATTGGTAGTGCAGGGAGGTAAGCAAAAGCAGTCTGCCTCTGAGTTGGTTTTAACGTTGGTTCTAAATTCTCTAAAATTTGGCCTGCACTGGGCTCGGCTGCCACCACCACTGCCCTTACGCCTCTCTAGCGGAGCGTCTCAGATTTCTGCAGGTGAACGACTCACTGCTCTTCGGCGCCCTCTCTGCAGGCACTTTCTCTCCTTTCTCCCTGTTCTTCAGAGTTCCTGGAAAAGGGGAAAGCTAGAAGATGCTCTTTGGATCCACTGTTATTTTGCTGCACGGCTAACGAACGAGGACAACCTCAGGGCATTCCTTTTTAGAACAGCTGCCTGGCCAGGCACCTGCAGCCACTGATGCGGGAAAAGCTGGGTCAACGTGGGAAAGGGGAAACAGAGCCCGACAGACCTGGGTTCTGGGTTCACACGCTGGCTCTGCCGCATTCCAGCTTTGCGACCTTGAGCAAGTTACCCAATCTCTCTGGAGCATCACCTGTAAAATCAGAATAGAATTAGCACCTCACGTGATTAAATGAGATAGTGTGTGTGAAAGTGCTCTATAAACTGTAAAACACTAAGAATAGTCATAGAGCTTGAAAAAGCCAGAGCTTCCCTCCTCTGCCTGTTATGACTCCTACAACTGCATTAGATTAGAATCATGGTCAATTTACAACGTGCATCTCCCATGGTGCAAGAAGCCATCCCTAACTGACTCCTTTTGCAAAATATCCTCATTTATCCTAGTGCCTGGAAAACAAATTGACACCAAAGGCTAAGTCATATGACCGTTTTATAATGAAATTTGAGTAAACTGTTAGGTCTCTTACTGAAAGGTAAACAGTGAGTTAGAACTGGGGGTTTAATTAACATTTGTTTCAGTAACACGGAATTTAATTCCCAGGCATTGAAGGCCTACCATTTTCATTCTCTTAATGGGAAGAAGTGTATTTCCTCTTCTGTTTTCACAAACAGAGGTAATCAAATAGTAGCCTACTGAGAAAGTGTTTGCATGGACTGTATCCAAGTGTAATGTTTGCTCTGCAAATCCATGTTTCCCGTCACAGCACCAAAGCTGCTAAAGGCTAAAGCCGTCTGGTGACCATGTCTACTTACTCTTTCCCCTTCCAGCTTGTCCCAGTGATGTGGAAGATGGTATTATGTTTTCCCCTTTCCCCATCTTTTTCACTTTCCTATTTTCAAAGAAGATTCCGTAGCAGGGGAGCTGCTTCAGCCATCTTCAGAGACCCCTTGCTCTGTTTTTTGTTCCGCTTTCAGGAAACACTAAATTCTCTGCTGAGAATCTTTGTGCTGCAGTTAAGACTCTTGGCCTGGACAATTGGAAGGATGGAGTTGCATTTTCTAAGTTGGGGAAGATACAGGAATAATAGATTTGGAGGAAATCAGGAATTTTTGAGATATTCTTTCCTCTATCTCTTTAAAGACAAGTTTGTGAAGGGAGCAATTCATGCCACAAAAACAGGCTGATTTTGTGTGGTAGCGCTAGCTCTATTAGATCAAGAGTACGGACAGATTTGTTTCTCTGTGCTACAAATAAGGCAATCAGAGAGCATATCTGCCTTGAATAGGCCTTCCCTGACGTTAGATGACACTCTGCTGTCCCTGAATCCCCCTTCACTGTAGGCCCAACCTTCCACCCACCATGGGCTAAGCCTCCATGCTTTAGTACTTCTTTTCGTCCTCCTTTCCTGTTTCAATATTTGTTCAGCAAATATTCAATCACCTGCCCCATCCACACGGGGCAAGGCGTATTTTCCAACGACATTGATTTTGGACTTGGCCACCCTAATTTATTTATTTATTTATTTATTTATTTATTTAAAGATTTATTTCTTTATTTCTCATCGCCCCCTCTCCCCCCGTTGTTTGTGCTCGCTCTCTGCTCTCTGTGTCTGCACTGGGAACCGAACCCGGGACCTCCCATGTTGAAGGGAGATGCCCAATCACTTGAGCCACAGCCGCTCCCTGCTTGTTGTGTCTCTCGTTGTGTCACTTCATTGCATCATCTCATTGCTTCAGCTCACCACGCCAGCTCACCACGGCAGCCCGTGGTGACAGCTTGCTG
>JAQZBX010062029.1:0-16976 GCA_029593785.1 Cabassous unicinctus
TTTTAGTTGGACAATTTCGATTTATCTACAGTGTTGGAAGAGTTTTGCAAAATTCAGAAGAAACTTTCTGTCATTCAGCATATTTCACAGAACATATTTTGAACAATATTTTAATGATAGATAGATGTGAACTGAAATTATATAGGTTAAATAAAGCTAAATTAACCAGGGAATGATTGATGACAGTCAAAATGAAGAGGATCTAGATGGAAGGAATATTTTAGTAATCTAATTGTGACACATTACCACAAGGAGAGACATGAATTTGTTGATGTTATATATAGCAAAATTTACCTAAAAAAGGTTCTCGATAATTCTACCTGACTCAGTTACCTGCCAATAATATATTAGGGCTAAAAATATAGTATGTTTTTATAAACACAACATGATTATTTTAAATTTTTAAATATTTGAATTTTCTTATATACATTTCATTTATTTTTATTTCATTTAACACTGAATATACTTTAAGCTTCTTGTGCTAAATGAAACTCCCCTAATTCAATACATGTATTTCTGTGCCAAGATATTATTATTATGCCAAGAATGTTAAAAATAATAATCCTTTTGGAATATCTAAATTGAGGGTCACAAAGGCAGTATGTTCTTCCATTTAATTTCATTTCATGGAAAAGGTGGCATTATTACTTTGAATAACAAATTGTATAATATGATCCTTTTTATTTTATTATATCTCATTATTTTTTAAATATGGACTTTTAACCACTGTTTTTTCTCTGTTTACTTTTAAATCTAAAATTAATATTTTTTCTAAAAATAATGACTTACTAGTGTGTGTCCAATCCTTGTTTAGGAAGGTTCCAGCTGTCTTCTGAGGCTCAGGGCTATTGAAATTAGAGTTGATCACAAGGGCAGAAGAAAGTAGCAAAATTTCATTTCAACAGAGTTCACAGAATGTGTCGATTTCTCTGAAAGTTCATATGATGCCAGTATAGTCTGGCTTCATCAGTATCTATGTTGGCAGTCACAGGGAGCTGATGGGCTCGACCAAATTTTATCTCTTGCCGCTCTCCCTTGGGCTTGAATATTGCCCAAGAATGACAATTTAGCATATTGCTGATTCCAAAAGGAAAATAGGTTATCATTACCAATATTGAGTTTCTTTATTGGTATCAATCTGTAATAAAATCTTACTGAGTAATTAGTGGATCAGTATATCATACTTTTTATTCTGTCAGTGACTTGCACATCTATGCAAAGAAATATAATTAATTCTACCTTGCAGTTATTCAGTCTTCATTTCTCAAATGCCTTCCATTAGCACTGCTTCAGTAAAATCAATGCAGCAAGTCAAGTCCTGATGCAAGTGTGAATGTCATTGCCTCTCACCAACAAGTTTTGTTTTGGAGGGAGACAGAGGTATGTGTTGAGCAGAAGGGAGATGCTAAGCATGGAAAGTATGACTGTCACAGGTCCAGAAAGAGCCCATCCTAGAGGTAAGTCTGTTCCATGTGACCAGCAGAGAGCACTGTGGCCCCAGGGGAGCTGGTAAAGTAGAACCAAGGAGGTGATGAGTGGGAGAGGTAAGGGTTGCATCAGTTCACACTGCTATTCATGGTAGTAGTTTTAATTTCTACTATCAGTGAGAGGATAACCTCAGATTTCCTGAGTAGCAGAGTGATAGAGTCTGACTTATATTTGAACATGGCCGCTTTCCGACAAGAATTGACTGTCAGGCTGTCTGGAATGGAGATCAGAAAGCTATTACACTACTCCTGCTGTGAGGTTGTGCAGTTGAAGGGCTTGGAAAAAAGAGGAAGTGGAGCAAGTGGGAGAGGAGTACACTTTCTGACTATACTTTTTGTTATGAAACCTAAATATATATATATTTTTAATTGAACAATGCCTCATTTATTTGTTATGCTTACCATATGAACATAAGTTTATATGTTCAGATTATTTTTGATCTTTAATTTTTGAGAGAAATTAGTTTTAAAGCTATGATTCTTAAACCATAATAATATTACAATTTGGAGTGCCAGAACAATCAACAAGCAATCATACATTCCAGATAGGCAAGATATCTACCGTCTCATAGATGGAAGCTTTGATTGTGTGAAGACATTAGGTATGAAACTGATTCTCCTAAGAATTTAAATATTTCTCCACATTCCAAACCATAGTTCAGTTACATGTGCTACATGCTCAACCCACTAAAATTCCCCATTAGTTCTATTTTCCATAGTATTTTATCTCCTTGTCAATGTATGACGTTAGAGAAGTCTCTCTATTAATAGTGATTTGGAATTTTACAAATATATAGCATGGTGTAAGATTTTAACTGCAGTTTTTTTTTTGTTTTGTTTTGTTTTTCACTTATGGTTGTGTTTTGTCCCTCTAGACATCTTTTAAAAATTTTCTTTCCTTCATTCTGAAGAATTATTTTATTATATTTCATTTTATTTTTATAATTTCCCCTTACTCTATTTCTTTCCTCTTTCTGAAATTTTATTAATTTGATTTCCCTCATTAATACTATTTTCAAAATTTCTCTCCAATTTTCAATTTCGCTAATATATAGCATACACTTTAAGAATGTGCCTCAACACTTCTTCCATTTCTATGCCACAAATTTATTTCTGATATAGAATTTTCACAAATTAAGAACTACCTCTAGTTTTTTGAGTTACTCTTACTATAACTCATTGGAAGGATGATGTTTCCTGAAGAGGTCTTTTACTATGGGATTTTAGTTTTTTCTTCTATCTGCAAGTTTATTTCCTCTGGGTTTCTTTATCCTGTCAATATTATGATTGCACTTTGCCTATGTGTTTAAATTAGAGATGTTCCACAAACACGTGGTAAATCTAGGCTGTGAGAAGAAGAAAGAGTAATGTGCATTGACTGGGCTTGTGAACAGCTGAACTTCATTGATCAGGATGTGGAGATTTTTAAGGGGTCTTAGAGGAGTCAAAGATATAATCTGTATTAACTGAATGCCCCTCCTTTAACAATGTGTCATTTTTTTATTATACCACCTCCACAAAAAGAGATCTGAGAATAAACCCTTCTGACCACCCTTAACTCCTTCTGTCTGATTTCATGAAAGGTCAACTGTTGGCCAAAATCCAACCAGAATCCAAGAACACTGAGCTCCTTGATGCAGTCCAAGATGTTTAGACTCCAGGAAACTATGCATGCTGTAGAAGGGTAAAAGATGGGCTGGAAGGGTAAACCAAATACTTACATACCATTTGTAGATTCTTTTTTATATATCCAGCTTGGAATAAGTTGTTCTTTCTGAACACATGGATTCAAATGTTTTCTAGTTTTAATAAAATGTCAGTAATTGACAATAAAAAATACCTCTCCTCCTCTTTCTTCTTTTCTTTTTTATTATTCATAATCATTAGCTTGTTGTGTATTTTATTGTGTTTGTGTGTGCATGTAAGCACTTGAGCATGTGTGTGAAATTTCATCTCGTCTGTGTGATGTTCAGGGTAATTCTTCAGGTCTGTGTTTAAATTCATTAACTCTTTTATCTTGTATTTTAATTTTGATTTACTCTTTAGCTAAAACAATAATCTGCTTCAACTTATACAACTCCCACATATTTGCTTTGCTATTTTCCAAATCTGTATGGCCAATTTTCACCTTCACATTTGCTTGCTAATCTTCTTTTTCATTGTTTTCAATGATTTTTTTTATTTTATAATTATTTTTTATTTTTAATGAAACTTTAGATTATATAAATGTTACACAAAAAATATAAGGGATCCCATATGCCCCACTCCCTCCCTCTCCTATATTTTGCCACATTAACAATATCCTGCATTACTGTAGTACATTTGTTACAATTGATGAACCCAAATTGAAGCATGACTAGTAACAATGGAGAACAGTTTACATTATACTTTGCACTTTGTCCCACACAATTTTATAAGTTATGACAAAATATTCAATGGATTGTATCTCTCATTGCAATATATAGTCTCTTCTGTTCAAATTGCAATTATTCCCTTACATAGACTTCTTGTATATTGATAAATCTGTTTTGTTTTGTTTGTTTTTTCATTTACAATTCTAAAAATACATTGGGCATGTACTAACGCCTTTAATTAATGCAAAATTCCTTACAATACATTATAAAAAGAGGCAAAAATATAAAATATTTTAATAAATCAAAAAGATGAGATCAGATATCAGCATAATCATACGTAATTGTGATAAAATAAAGTTGAATCAAGAAAACTTTGACATAAAATGTAAGATTTTGCTAACTTACTAACATATTTTTAATTTCATTTTTCAAAGTAGACAAAAATTTTAACTCTGAATATAATCTCAATAGTTTTTTAAAAACATGGTTTAATTCATTTTATTCAACATATTTGTCTAAATCTTATTACTGTCAATTCCTATTGTAGGTAGTGAAAATATTATAGCAGAATGTATTCCTGTTCAAAAATACAGATTAATGGAACTGAAGATCTGAGGAACAGAAAAAAGAAAAAAAATACAAATTAATATGAGGCAGAAAAATTAAAATTTTTAATCATTTAAAAAAATTACATTATGGCAATATGTTAAAACTTCAAAAGATCAAGTATTTTATAATTGTTTACAACTATTTATGGATGTGCTTCATGTCGAAATCAGTATTTAGCTGAAGTTAAGTGCAAAGCTGATTATTGTCATCATAGGATGATCTGTATGAAAAGTGATATCAAAGATATAGTTAAAACTATGCTTTTGATTAAATATTTTAGCTTAAACATTCAAATATATAATATAACAGAATAGATAGAAAACAAATATTTCAAACCAATTAGATATTTTATATTTCGCAATATTTCATTGTTTATTTTCTTTACAACACTTCATTACATCTACATAGAAGGATTTTATATTTATTTTATATAATTGCAATTATTTTTCTCCTCCTTGTGGGAAAGTATATCATCTGCATAAAATTTATTTTCATGAAATTAAGTGTTCTCAGAAAGGACATTTTTTACTTAAGTACTACTGCCCTATATGTAATGAAATAACTGGATGTACAAAATTAAAGTATAATGACATGTTACGAGTGGTATTCTCCAAACACTTCTGGAAAGAGTAGAATTGTTAAGTAGTCTGATATCCAATATTTTGATTTTTACCACTATTAAGTAGTTAATTTCTCTTATTTGATGTCAAATTTAATAGAGTATTTCGGTTCTTAGTACTTTCTTTATAAATGAAATTAAGAATTTTCACAATCATAACTACTTCTTGCTAGCTTTCCCCTGCAACAGTAATTTTTAAAAAGTGAATTTTCCTCATCTCATGAAAATAAAATAATTTCAGGCAAGTTACATCTAGACCACTTACATATATTGGAAAGTTATTATTCTGAGGAACCACAGTGGCATGCTTTATTTATTTAATTTAATGTATTTATTACATTAAATACATTATTGAAATTTAGTATTTATTGAAATTTCCATGCTGATTAAAGCAGGTGGCATTCAGTGTGAACACATGATCTTCATCACAAAATATTCACAGATATCAAAGATATTGAAACAGGAAACTACTGGCCTTCCAAACCTTGGAATGTAACAGAAGCCACCTAGAGAATTTGTATGAATACCGGGGCTTAAATCATCTTTAAACAGAGAGATACTGAAATGGGTAGTTGGGGAGGAAAAATATTGACATGAAAGTCAACATTCTTGTTGCATGTAATTTATGGTATCAACAAATATTTCAGTGACAAAGACTGGAAATATTAGAGATATTAGAAAATATTAACAAAATATATCTGACCATTTAAAAAATATATTTCCAAAGCATAAAGTTAAATCTGTATATGTATGCAAGTATAAAACAAACACAGCTGAAAATAAAATGTCAATTCCAAAAAAGTTAGCAATAAAACAATCACATACCTGATAAGGGTTTAATATCTATGATATATGAGTAGATCAAACAACTCAAAAATAAAAAGACAAATTATCCAATTAAAAAATGGGCAAAAGATTTGTAAAGGCACTGTCCAAAGAAGAAATACAAATGGTGAAGAAACACATGAAAAAATGTTGAACCTCACTAGCAATTAGGGATATGCAAATCAAAACTATATTGAGATTATCATTTCACACCTATTAGGCTGGCCAATATTCCTATCTTTTGAAGTGTTTTTTATCAAGAAAAAATGCTTTATCCTGTCAAATGCTTTTTCTGCCTCAATAGAGATGGTCATGTGATTTTTCCTTTGATCTGTTAATATGGTGTGTTACATTGATTTTCTTATAGTGAACCAGTCTTGCATTCCAGGATGAATCTCACTTGATCATGGTGTATAATTTGCTTGATGTGTTTTTGAATACTATTAGAAAGTATTTTGTTGGGGATTTTAGCATCCAGTTTCATTAGAGAGATTTTTCTCTAGTTTCCATTTCCTGTTTCATCATTATGTGACTTTGGTATTAGAGTGATGTTGGCATCATAGAATGGGTTTGACAATATTCTCTTCACTTCTACAGAAAAGAATCAGGAGTAAAAAATATAATAAAAAATAAAATACCCCCCAAAATTTTCATTCTAATTTCCCTGTCTCAAGGCTGCTTTTCCTTCAAATGATGCTAATTGGAGCTCCTGGCATGCTTCCACTTACCCTCCTTATCATTCAAGCTGGTTAACCCTATTTTTTAGGGCATACTGGAGATTGAACACAGCACATAATACATGTGAAGGAGGAGTTTAACCACTGGACTACACTTGCTCCACCAGTTAGATTAGGCTTCTGAAGGCTTGTCATATGCCTCTGACCACTCTCTTTTACCCAGGCCAGTTAGGCTTCTGATGTTTGGCCATTTGCCCTTCCAGGCCTCCACTCTCCAGGGCTGTTAGGTGCCTTCCAGTCCATCCCCTTACTCAACTTGTTCTTCTCAATCACAGGGCAGGTGGGTGTGGCAGCCTTCCTGATCATTCCACCCACTCTGCCCCACCTCCCTGAAGTTGCTTTGGTGTTTTTTTTATATTTATGTTTTGGTCTGTCTGTCCTATCTCCCCTTTCCCCTACACCTTTCTCCCCCTGTATTGGCGGGGTGCTATTCAACCACACCTATTTGCCCCACAACTCCCCCAATTCAAGAGGTTCTGGATGCTCCCCTGGTCATGTGTGTGGTAGGAGGCTTAACTCACTCTAGGAGACTTAACTCACTCTAGAACCTAACTCCCTCTAGAAGCCATCTGAGCCAGCTTGATTGCCCTCTCCCCTATGGGTTACCTTTCCCCTGGCCAACTGGTTCCCCCTTCTCTAGTTGTCCTCTCCAATTGCCCCTGTGGCCCCATGGCTTGCCTTCTGCCAGGTAAACCTGCCTACCTTCCCACAGTTTCTGGAGGACTATTGCAGCCTGGTGTTCCCTTCCTTCTGCACTATCTTGGAGATCCCCTGTTCATGAATTTGGATGTAAAATTGGCACTTAATCCAACTGATACTCCCTTTCACATAACATGTTCCTTTTCTTTTTGCTGTTTTCAAAACTCTCTCCTGTCATTTACATTTGACAGTTTCACCAGCATGTGTCAGGGCCTATGTCTTTTATCCTCTTTGGTATTCTCTGGGCTCCTTGGATCTGCTTCTTTTGCAATGTTTCAGAAGTTGTCTGTAATTACTTCTTTCAATTTTCCTTCTTCCTTCTATCTCTTCTCCTACTGAGACACCAATAATGTGTATATTGGTATGATTTATGGTATCCTGCTAGTCTCTTAAACTCTCTCTTTCTGCTCCTTAGCCTGATTCATTTCAATAGTCTTATCTTTAGTTTCAGTGATACTTCTTTGTTGACATTCAAGAAATATTTCTTGAGAGAGATTGAACTCATTTCTGAGTTATCAGGAGGATACAGACACCAAATGCTTATGATATAATATCATGGATTTGGACTTCATTCCACTGACCAAAGTCCTGTTAAGTATTTTAATTTCCAGAAGGAAAATATAATATTCCTATTTTAGTGGCATTTGAGTGGATGGATTTGAGACAGGATCGTCTTGATGACTAGATAGAGATATTATCAGGGAATATTATTGAAGTGAATTGAAATAATTTTGCAAATAGTTAAGAAATAGAAATAAGTAAAATTAGATAGGCAGTATACAAGAAATATATGTGAGTTGTATGTAATGGTGTTCCATGAATCCCAATTGTTGATAAATGTATGTTGTAAATAATATGTAAATATAGAACTCTCCTAAGAAAAATGGATGTATGGATTTTCCTTTTTTTCTCACTTACTAATACCCAATTCATAGGTATCTTGCACAGCAACAACTGCCGGTGCATTCATTACCCAGGTGGAGAACCAAATGTGATTTTATAATTTTGATGTTAACTGACCTTCCTTGTGCCAAGAATATTGATAAATTTTTAAATAGATCTTTTTCTTTTGTTACAACGAGCTCCATTATACATGTTGTAATGGTAAAGAAATTGAAGCTTCAAAGGTTGAGTGACTCTCTATGGCATATCCTTAATCTACAAGTTTTTAAAGAGTTGGAAACTTAAGTAATGCAGACAATAAGAACCTTTCTCTCTGAAGACAATCAATGAATTAGAATCAGATGAAATACCCATGAAATGACAGTTATTTCGTATGATTTATTGCCTCTGGTTTCATTGTTTCTTTGTATCTGAGAAGCTGTGAGTTTAAAAAATCATGCATAAGATAAAGGATTCCCATTCATTGCTCAACTTTCAACACCTTACATTGCTGTGACACATTTATTACAACTGATGAAAGACCATCATTATATCATTACTGCTAACTATAGAAAATAGCTTATAGTAGCTGTAGTTTTCCAACAAATCATCCTTTCCTTACCTCCATGTATTTGTATCATGTAATTGTTATGGTTCACGAGAAAATATTCTAATATTTTTTCTGTTAACCACAGCCCATCATTCACCACATGGTTCACTGTGTTATATGGTTCCCTGCCTTATACAGTCCATCCAAAGTGTACCCTCAGTGGCTTTCATTCAGGTACAACACAGAGTTGTGCTGTCATCAGCTCAGTCCATTTCAGAACACTTTAATTACTCCAAAAGGAAAAATCCCATATCCACTTATACCACTCCATTATTGATACTTAGAATTCACATAGTACCTTCTTTATTATTGCTGTAAAAATATTACAATATTACTGTTAACTATAGACTATATGTTACATTAATTGTATTTTTCTATGTATTTCCAAATTCTTAAAACTTTATAGTAGAGGAACATTCTTGTGCTTGTACTATGATTCACTATCATTGTCCACTACTGAAATCACTATGTTATACAGTGCTTAGATAATCCTCTAGCTTTCTTTAAATTGACATTGACAACCATAGGCTCTCCCCTATACTCATTATAGTGCGATACCATCAACTCCATCCATTTCTCCACGCTGACAATCCACTTTATTAAAAATTCTATATACATTAAACATCACCTTCCACTTCTTAATCCACATTATGTCTCTTATTAGCCTGTACTCTAGGCATTAACTCCATGAGTGTTCTAATCATATTTAGTTCATGTTAGTGAGACAATAAAATATTTGTCTTTTTGTATTTGGCTCATTTCACTCAACATAATGTCCTCAAGATAAATCCATATTTTCATATATATCTCACTTTCATTTCTTCTTACATATGAATAGAATTCCACTATATGTATAAACCACATTTTGTTTGTTCATTCATCAGTTGATGGATACTTAGGTTGTTTCAATTTTTTAGCAATTGTGAGTAATGCCACTATGAACTTTGGTGTAACAATATTTATTAGCATCCTTGCTTTCAATTTTTCTGAATATATTACTAGCAGTGGAATTGATGGATAAAATGGCACATCTATATTTATCTTCCTGAGGAAGTGCCAAACTCATTTCCAAAGAAGCTGCAACATTTTACATTCAAACTAACAGTGAAGGAATGTTCCTGTTTCTTCTCACCTTCTCCAGTACTTGCAGTTTTCTGTTTTGTTTTGTTTTATAATGCCTATTTTGTAAGGTGTGAAATGATATTTCACTGTGGTTTTGAATCTGCATTTCCTTAATAGGTAGTGAGCATACTTTCATGATCTTTTTGGTCATTTATATTTCTTCTTGGAAAAGTCTATCTTAAGTCTTTTGCCCTTTTTTTATTTGGGTTTCTTGTCATTTTGTCATTAAGTTGTATGATCTTTTTATAAAACATGGATATCAAACCCTTGTCAGATATGCGGTTTCCAAAAATTTCCCCGATTGAGTGGGCTGCCTTTTAACCATCTTATTTGTCTCAGAAAAGTTTTGAAGTTTGAGGAGGTCTCATTTAACTATTTTTATCTTTCATTGCTCATGCTTTAAGTGTAAGGTTTAAGATGCCACCACCTATCAAAACATTTGGAAGATATTTCCCTGCATTTTCTTCTAGGTGTTTTACTGTTCTAGCTTTAATACTTAGGCTCTTGATACATTTTAAGTTAATTTATTGTATAAGGTGTGAGATAGGGGTCCTCATTCTTTCTTTGAACAATGGATATTCAGTATTCCTAGCACCGTTTGTTGAATAGACATTTCTGACCAAACTGGTTGGAACTGACAGCCTTGTCAAAAATCAGTTGAAATCAATGATAAAAGTTCTTCCTTTGCTGGAATAATAATACATCTGTAATAGAATAATAAGAAGTCTATTATAATCCATTATTCATTCCCCAATCTTGAGGATTTGGTGATGGTTGATATAAAGGCAGTGTTTACCAGAGGTTATGAGGGCAGAGAGAGGGAAGAATAGGTTTAACATGGGGGCATTTTCAGCACATTGGAATTGTCCTGCATGACACTGCAATGACAGATACAGGACATTTTACATTTAGTCATAACCTATAAACTTGTGCAGGCCAGAGTGTAAACTATAATGTAAACTATGTTCATGGTAAATAGCAATGCTTCAATATGTATTCATCAACTGTAACAAATACACCACAATAATGAAAGATGTGTTAATGTGGGAAAGTGTGGGAGGGAGAGAGGTGGAGAATATGATATTGCCCTATACTTTTTATGAAACATTTATTTTATCTAAAGCTTCTTTAAAACAAAAAATAAAAATAAAATAATCACTTGACTGTAGCTGTGAGAGTCTATTTCTCAATTCTCAATTCAATACCATTGGCCAATAAGTCTATCTTTATGCAAGTACCATGAAGTTTTTACCATTGTCACTAGGTAATGTATGTTAAAGTTAGGAAGTGAGAATCCTCCATCTTCATTCTTCTTTTCAAAGACATTTTATACCTATTTGATGCCCCTTATCTTTCCAAATAAATTTGATAATTGGCGTGTACATTTCTGCCAAAAGCTGCTTTGGGGATTTTTATCAGTTTTGCACTGAATCTGAAAATCTGTTTAGGTAGAATTGATATCTAAACAATATTTAGTCTTTCAACACATAAAAATGGAATATCCTTCCATTTATTTAGGTCTTCAAGGGTCTGTTTTAACAATTTTGTAGATTTCTGAATACAGATCCTTTTTGTCCTTGGATAAGTTATTTTTCCTAAATATTCTATTCTTTTAGGCACTATTATAAATGGATTTTTTTTCTGACTTTCCCCTCAGATTTAGATGTAGTGTAGATGTAGTGATCTACAGAAACCCTACTGATTTTTGCATATTAATCTTATATTCTACCAATTTGTTCAACTCATCTATTAGTTCCAGTAGCTTTCTTGTGGACTTTTGCAGATTTTCTATGTATAGGATTATATCACCAGTGAATAGTGAGTTTTATCCTTAATTTCCTATTTGGGTGTCTTTTAAATTGTTTTATTTTCCCTGCCTAATAGCTCTAGCTAGAACTACTAGCATAACACTGAATAGCAGTGGTGACCATGGGCATCCTTGTCTTCTTCCTGGACTCAGAGGGAAAACTTTCTGTATTTCACCATTGAGTATAATGTTAGTTGTGGGTTTTTCATATATGCACTTTATGATGTTGAGAAGTATTCCTTTAATTCCTAACTTTGGGATTGTTGTTTTATCAAGAAAGTATGCTGTATTTTTTCAAATGCCTTTTCCACATCAATCAAGATGATCACATTATTGTCTTCTTCAATTTATTGTCATATATTGCACTAACTGATTTTCTTTTGTTTAATGATCCTTGCAAAACTGGGATAAAATTCACTTGATCATTATGTATAATTCTTTTAATACAGTTTTGGATTCAGTGTGTTAATACTTTGTTGACAATTTTTGCATCTATATTCATTAAAGAAATTGGACTGTAACTTACATTTTTCACAGCAGTTTTATCTGGCTTTGCTATTAAGGAGGTTTTCATTCATAGAGTAAGTTTGGTAGTGTTTCCACATGTTCAAGTTTTTGGAAAAACTTGAGAAATACTGGTATTAGAATATCTTTGAGTGATTGGAAGAATTCTCCTGTGAAACCATTTGATCATGGGCTTTTCATTTTGAGGATATTTTTGATGACTGTTTTAATCTGTTTTCTTAGGATTGGTGTGTTAAGGTCTTTTATTTCTTCTAGGTTCAGTGTAGGTTGTTCATGTGTTTCTAGTTATTAGTCCATTTCATGTATTGTCTAATTTGCTGGCCTACTGTTTTCAGTATTATTTTATGATCTCATTTATCTGTATTATCAGTGGTAATTTCTCCCTCTCATTTCTGATATTATTTATTTGCGTCTTCTCTCTATCTTTGTTAGGGAGCTAAGGGTTTATAATTTTTTTTATCTTCTTGGAAAACCAACTTTTGGGTTTGTAGATTCTGGTTTTTTTTGTTCTCAATTTCAATTATTTTTTCTCTGATATTTATTAATTCTTTCCTTTGTCTTGTTTAGGGATTTGTTTTCAGTTATTTTGCTAATTCTTCCAGGTGTCCATTTAGGTATTTGATTTGAGCTCTGTTTTTTAATGTAAGCATTGAGGGCAATAAATTTTCCTCTCGACACTCCCTTTGCTGTATCTCATATGTTTTGATATGTTGTGTTCCTGTTTTTATTTGTCTCAAGATATTTACTGATTATTCCTCCAATTTCTTCTTGGACTTACTGATTATTTGAGTGTGTTGTTTAATCTTTCATATATTCATGAATTTGCCATTTTTCTGCCCATTACTGATTTCTAGCTTCATTCCATTATGATCAGAAAAAGCTATTTCCATAATTTCACTCCTTTTAAATATATTAAGACCTGTCTTGTGACCCAACATATGGTCTATCCTGGAAAAAGGTACATGAGCACTTGAGAAGCATGTCTTGCTTATGGTTTTGGGGAATAATGTACTAAATATTTGTGAGGTCTAGTTCATTTATCATATTATTCAACTTCTCTGTTTCCTTATTTATCTTTTGCCAGAAGTTCTATCCAATGCTGAACATGGTGTATTGGAGTCTCCAACTATTATTATAAAAATGTTTATTTCTCCTCTTAGTTTTCTCAGTGTGTGACTCATGTATCTTGGGACAACCAGGTTAGGTGCATCAATATTTAATATAGTCATTTCTTTTGTGGTAACATGCCCATTTTATTAATCTTTAATTACCATCATCATCTCTTATAGAAGTTTTG
Source organism: Cabassous unicinctus (assembly GCA_029593785.1). Taxonomy (NCBI): domain Eukaryota; kingdom Metazoa; phylum Chordata; class Mammalia; order Cingulata; family Chlamyphoridae; genus Cabassous; species Cabassous unicinctus. The sequence goes on from JAQZBX010062029.1 coordinate 13,574, forward strand.
CATTTAAAATCTATTTTATCCAATATTAGCATTGCTATTCCAAATATTTTTTCTTTACTATTTGTGTTGAGTATGTTTTTCCAACTTTCCAATTTCATCTGATTGTGTTCTTAACCCTGAGGCAAGTTTCTTATACACAGCATATAGATGGCTCATATTTTTATCCATTCTGTTAGTTTATATGTTTTGATTGGTGATGTCAGTCCATTAGCATTCAATATTATTACTGTGCAGGCATTACTTTCTTCATCCCAGATTTATCCTTTGACTTTTCATTGTCATATCTTTCTAATGTCTCTCTTTTTATCCTTTAAGTAATCTTTTCTAATAAAGTTAATTTTTGCACTCTTCTCCAAGTCTCTTGCCCGTATCTTTTCCTTTCAAGGTATAACACTCCATTTAGTGTCTCTTGTAAAAGTGGTCATTTTATAACATACTCTCTCAGTTTTTCTTTGTTTTTGAAGACTTTAATCTCAATCTAATCGTTGAAGGGTAGATTTTCCGGATAAAGAAATCTTAGCTGGTGGTTTTCCCCTTACACTACATTAAATGTATCATACCACTGCCTTCTCATCTTTGTGGTTTATGATGAGATTGACACGTAGTACTATTGTGCTTCCCTTGTATGTGATGCATTTCTGCTCTCTTGGTCCTATAGAATCCTTTCTTTATCTCTAATATTTGACCTTTTGAATATCAGATACGTCAGACTATATTTATTCGGATTTACTCAGTTTGGTCTGCATTGTCCTTGGATATTGATATTTATATCTTTAATAAGGCTTGGAAAATTTTCAGTCATTATTCCCTCAACATTTTTTACCCCATTTCCATTCTTTTCTTCTTCTGGGACAATTTATATAATGTGTATGATTCTGCATATCATGTTATCATTCAATTCCTTGAAACTGTGTTTACTCTTTATGTCTCTTCTGTCTTTTCAAGTTCACATGTTCTATTCTTGATTTCACTTTTGTGTTCTCCCACTATTTCAAATCTACTGTTATATGCCTCTAACATTTTATTAATCCCATCCATTTTGACTTTCACTCCCATAAGTTCTGTCACTTTTCGTGGTAGGCTTTAAATTGTTCTTGATATTTACCTAGTGTCTTCTTAATAACCTTTATCCATCTAGCCATATTTTCTTTTAACTCCTTGAATTTATTTAGAAGATTTGTTTGATTACCACTGATTAGTTGTCTTAAATTCTGTGTCTCATCAGGAATTTTGGCTTGTTCCTTTTTCAGGGATATATTTTCTTGTTTCTTCTTATGGCTTGTGATTATTTGCTGATTTCTCGGCATCTGATTATGTTCGTGAATTTACTCTGATAACCAATTTCTCTCTTTGCCTAGTGGTGTTGTTTTATGGGTCTTCTTTGATTTTTGTTTCACCTTTTCTGTCTTTAAAATTGCCCATCTAAGGTATCAAAAAAAGCTATACATCCACTAAGAGGTGCACATCATATCCAAGTGGCTGGGACATGAAAGACTCCCCAAGCATTTTTTCTTCTTGCAGTTTGCCATCAGAATGCAGTCTTCAACAAAACTTTCCATGGAGTTGTTTCTTTCAGCCTCCACTTGTCCATGATTCTGGTCTGGCCAGAGCCGAGATTTAAAGAAGACTTTGTTGACTACACCCACTGAGGAGAAACCTCTCTTTGCTCTCTGCCATAGCTTCCCACTTACCAAGAAGGAAGATGTCTGTTCCCCTCTCAGTCAGCTGCACTGAGGTACAAATTTTATCCAGGCTGTCCACTTTGGGAGTTGGAGATGGGTCCCATTCCCAGATGCAGGTGCTAGTAACTTATGTTTTTTATTTCAGCTTTTTTTTCTCTCTGTACCTCAGCATCCTGTTCAGAAATTTCCTGGCCTGCAGTTCCCCAAAGCATCTCCTTCAGGCAGCTTTTTGCTTTCCTTCATTTGTGTGTGTGTGTATGTGTTTTAATAACATTTTACTTCAGTATATCATTCATACATGAACATAGTTAAATAACAAGTGTGTACTAAAATTTATAATTTACTTGGTTTAGGGCCTCCATTGTTTTTGTAAGAGAGTTGAGCCCTGCCTACCTACTCCAATGCCATCTTCCCAGAAGTCCTCATTGGTATTTTCCTTGTGCTTTAAATGAACAAAAAAAAACTTATTCAATGTTCTGTAGTGAGTTAATAAATATATAGTGAGTTTTGTCCTCAAGAAATAGTCAAATCAATATACATGTTTAGCTTTATTTTATTTATATTTATGTTTTATGTATACATATTTAGTATAACATCAAAATGGTTAGGTATATCCCAGGAATATTTATTTTTATGCAAACATGTGGTAATGGTGTAGATCAAGGTTTCTCAAACTTCGATCATTCATGATTACTTAATGAATAGAGTCTTGAATCATTTCCATTATAATTAAAAATAATGAAGATTTTAACCTTTACTGTAGGATGTGATATTTTCATTTAATAATAAAATTATTAATAATAGCATATTAAAATTACTGAGCATAAATATATTAAGCAAGTTTTCATGAAGATATATATTTCCAACTTATATTGACAAGCTGGAATTATTTATCAGGTTAAATATCAGACTTTTTTTTTTTACTTTTATATCTCAATGCAGAAATTTCTAAATTGGAAAATTGCATAAAATTATTTAAAGATAGTTTTGATATTTAATGGTAGTTATGAAGAGAATTCTCACTGGAACCTATTTTCCTGAGGCCTGGAATGTAAGGCTTTCTTTGAAGATATTAGTGTGAATTTATTCTCATTCACTTTTTTGGATTTATTAAACAACAAAAAAAACCTTTCTTCATCTTTTCAATATTATTTGATAATTTTTTAAGCCTGCAAGATTGCATTATAAATATTATTTTTCCATTGACTGAATATGAAATTATGTTTTTATAGGATAGTAAAAGCCACATCCATTTATAATGTCTTATGCAACATCCAATGTGATGGGCATAGTATACTTTATGAGAACCTGCAATTCAAACTATCTACACCCTTCATTTCTGCAAAATCTTCATTTAAAACATGTACAAGCAGTATCTGCAAAATTATAGGTTACGATCTAACCACTTCATAGTACAGTGTTGTGCTTTGAGGTTATTTGCAGTCTATCTATCTATCTATCTATCTATCTATCATCTATCATCTATCTATATCTATTTTTCTATCTCTTTGTCTCTCTATCTATCATCTACCTTTCTAATATTTTTTCTGTCTATCTCTGGATGTGGTTGTGTATGTGTTTATATATATATTACATATATTCTATGGTACAGTATCACATACCTTATTGTGGTGCAAAGGCAATCTATTTTCATGTTTCTTTCAGTTCCTTGCCTGAATAACACTGTAAGTAATAAACTTAAGCTACACTTCGATTTTGAA
>JAQZBX010062030.1:0-16983 GCA_029593785.1 Cabassous unicinctus
TATTGAAGACTGTCCTTATGAACCTTTACTCTTGAAATTGAAACTTAGCCTAATACTATAGGATGCCAAAGAGTTACCTCCTGAGAGCTTCCTTGTTGCTTAAATGTGGCTTCTCTCTAAGCCAAACTCAGCATATAAATGCATTACCTTCCCCCAGCATGGGGCATGACTCCTGGGGAAGAGCCTCCCTGGCACCAAGGGATTACTACCAAGCACCAAATACCATTGCAACTGGAAAAAGACCTTGACCAAAAGGGGGAAAATGTAAAGACAAATGAGTTTATATGGCTAACAGATTTCAAAGTGAGTCTGGAGGTCATTCCAGAGGTTATGCTTATACATGTCTCAGCAAGATCTCATTGACTGCCAAAGTAAATACTACATCAAATAATGGGGTTTGTCAGGGCTCTGGAAATATCCAGGCACTATAGTCAGGGTAGATATCTAGGTAGTTTGATGCCTTGCCAGTGAGCCCTACTTTGGAATGTATGCTTCCCCTTGTGAGAGATGGACTCAGTTGTGGTTTCCCTAAGCATGGCTCTTGTGACCCTTTTATTTTTACCTATAATTAGTACTAGGGTTGATAGATATATGTCCAAGAGACTAAAATCTTTGGGCTGTCCATGTACCAGCTGGGCCCTGAATCTCAAGAGAATTGCAACACCTACTCTCTAGTTCATTGGACTCATCCAGGACAACTAACAAGGAGATGATGATGGACAATGACCATCCCAAAGAACCAAGAATGTCTACCACTGCAAGCAAGAAAGTCCCATCCATCTTCCCCATGGGATCAAAACCACTCTCAATTAAAGGTGGAGTGGGCATCACCATTCCAGAATCCTCAAGACTGGAGAATAAACTATGGACTAAAGTAGACTTTCTGGTATTCTACTATAGACTTGTGATTCTAGCAATGGAAAAAATTATAGCATTCATGTAGCGACAGTGGCCACTGGAGGTTCTGAAGGCAGGGAGGGGGAAAAACAGGTGAAATATGGTGGCATTTTTGGGACTTGGAAATTGTCCTGAATGACATTAGAATGACTGATACAGGCCATTACATATCTTGCCATAACTTACAAAATTGTGTGGGAGAGAGTGTAAACCATAAGCCATGCTTAGTGGCAATGCTTCAAAATGTTTTCATCAATTGCAACGAGTGTACCACACTAATGAAGGGTGTTGTTAATGTGGGAAATTGTGGGAGGTATAGGGAGCTGGGCATATGCAAATCCCTTATATATTTATGTAACATTTATGTAATCTAAATATCTATAAAAAATAAAATATATATTAAAAAAATAAGGCTACTCTAAAATAAAATCCATTCTTACATTGAAAAAAAGAATAACACAACACATTGTTTTGAGCAATAGGATGTGGCTGATGAAACTTTAATGAATTTAGTTTTAAATTTTATCTAAAGATGTTTCCTCTTGAAATGGCAAATCTACATTCTTGAGATTTAGAAATGCACAGGGACTTAATGAGTACACAGACCCACACCCGCCCACACATGCACACACTAATTCCTACTAAAAAACCTTAAGTGAGATCAAGGGGACCTATGTGAAAACCAAGTTCATCTTCTTTGTGCCTTTAAAAGAAGAAGGGACAGGAGCAGCCTGAAGACTCACATTTTTCCCTACATTTGGGCGTTTCTCTATGCCTTAGTCCCTCCATATGTGTGCACCTTACCCAAAAATGGTGTTGGCACTCTCACCTGCTAAATTCACTGGTTAGGAAGAGGGTACTGTGTAATTTGCTCTGTTCTCTTGGGTGTATCCAAGAAGATTCCAAGCCTGCTTTCCAGAGGGTGGAATGTGACCATGCAACTTCAGGAGCACAGTAACTTCTTAGTAATCATCATAAAAATATCCTTTCTACCCATGTTTAGCAAAATCAGCAGGTTCTAAGAATTACATGTCTCTTTGTAACCTAGACAATAGTAAATTTTTTGAAACTGTGGTTTGCTTGTTTTTTCCTTAATACCTTTCCGGCATAAGGCTTCATCCTGCAAAATTTTAGAGACCCTGTCAGTGAAGAGAGATGGACACACTCGTGGAGCTGTTCCCTCGATGGTTGGATGAGCTGGTCAGGAAGTGCCTTCAGGTCTTCCTTCACTGTCTGTATGGTGTCCTCAGTTTTCCAATCATACAGGTGGGCTCAAGTGGGCATTTTTTTTTAACATGAAGCAATAGAAGTACCAAATAATTATTTTTCAAAATTTAATGTGTTCTTGCAAGATCTGTTGGCAACTCCCTTTTCCCCCCATCTAAATTCTTTGGTTTTTATTTGTTTGTTTTTTGGAGTTTTTTTCTTCTTTTCCAAGAACTAAAGAATTAGCAAAGATACATTCTGATGCTAAGTAAAGTAATAGGTCACAGTAGGTGGTAGTTTCCATCATTTCTTGTTAATACATTTTCAAAGAATGTATGGAGATAGTTATTGATGTACTGCGTTAATGTATTGCATGTTCTCACCTTGCTTTAGTTCCTTGTCCATGTCTACATGTCAACAAGCAGTCAACATGGAATAAAGCCATGTCTTGGATCAGGGGCACTAGCAGGTCCCTCCTTTGCAGTGTTGGCCTCCCACCTTCCCTTTCTTTTTAGTTTGGAAGATGGGGGACCCATAGAAGCAGCTATCATCAACCAACCAATGGGATCTACCAACCAGTGGGATCTACAGTGCAATGAATGCATCAGCTGTACAGATGCAAAGAATCACTGCTCTGACCTCACCACCATGTGGACATTTGGGTTTCTGTAAAGATAGCCTTAGTTCCCACCCTTTCTACAAAATGTTTGTTTTTTTCATAATTGAGAAGGGGTCTAGAGATACCTGATTGGAGGTAATTGAGCTCTCCCTCTGCCTGGCTATGTAGACAGACAACAGTAAGGTGGGGTTGAGGCCAAAGGATGGTTACTACTCTTTGGAAATACTTGCCTTGAGTAGATCCAGCCTTAAAGTTTTCTGACATCCTAGCAATAGCAGACCACATGCAAAGTGGATATCACAGTAAATACTGTGATGAGACAAAATAGTGAGAATAGTTTTAGCAAAGATAATGAAATATCACAATATCTGCATTTTACCATTGATTTTATTGCATACTTAGAAAATTGAATGTAACAAAATCCCAGGGCATTTTCGGAAATTGTATGCTCTCTAGCAACTTTTTGTGAATTTTTATACAAGCACTGTTTTATGAATTATAAAATATTACTAAAATAGAAAAAAAAAACTATGAGATGCAGTAAAGGCAGCGCTGAGAGGAAAATTTATAGCCCTCAATCATTAAATTTAAAAAGAAGACAGAAATTAAAATCAAAGAGCTAACCGCACACCTGGAGGAACTACACAAAGAATGGAAAAATGTTCTCAAAACAAGCAAAGGGAAAAATGTAATAAAGATTAGAACAGAAATAAATGAAATTGAGAAATAAAACAAAAGAGAATGAATAAAAACAAAAAGCTAGTTCTTGAAGAAGAGCAACAAAATTTACAGACTCTTATTCGCAAGACTGACAAAGAAAAAAAGAAAGAAGATGCATATAAATAAAATCAGAAATGAAAATGGGGACATTACAACTGACACCACAGAAATAAAAGAGATCATAAGATGGTAATATGAGCATATGTATGCCAAGAAACTAGACAATATAGATGAAATAGACAAATTCCTAGAAAGACATGAACAACATACACTGACCCTTGAAGAAATAGAAGACCTCAACAAACAACTCACAAGTAAAGGGATTGAAACAGTCATCAAAAACCTCCCCAAAATGAAAAGTCCTGGAACAGATGGATTCACAGGAGAATTCTACTAATCATTAAGAGATTTAGAACCAATCTTACTAATTCTACTAATCATTAAGAGATTTAGGACCAATCTTACTCAAACTCTTCAAAAAAATTGAATAGGAGGGAAGGTTACCAAATTCATTCCACGAAACCAACATCACCTAATACCAAAGAAATATATTATGAAAAAGAAAATTACAGGCCCATTACCTTAATGAATATAGATGCAAATATCCTCAACAAAACACACACTAATCCAATCCAACAACACATTAAATGAATTATTCATAATGACCAAGTTGGTTTTATCCCACGAATGTATGGGTGATTCAATGGAAGAAAATCAGTGTAATATAGCACATTAAAAAATCAAAGAAGAAAAATCACACGATCATCTCAATTGATGGAAAAAAAAGGCATTTGACAAAATACAGTATCCTTACTTGATAAGACCACTCTGAAAGATTGGATAGCAGGAAACTTTCTCAACATGATAAAGGGCATATATGAAAAGCTCACAGTACACAATACACTGTACACAATGGTGAAAGAATGAAAGCTTTTCCATTGAGATTGGGAACAAGAAAAGGATGCCCACTGTCACCACTGTTGTTCAATATGGTGCTAGAGGTTCTAGCTAGAGCTATTGGGCAAGAAAAAGAAATAAAACGCATCCAAATTGGAAAGGAAGAAGTAAAACTCTTGCTATTTGCAGATGATTTAATGTTATACATAGAAAATCCTGAAAAATCCACAACAAAGCTACTAGTGTTAATCAGCAAATTAAGCAGAGTGGCAGGATACAAGGCTAATATGCAAAAACCAGTAGTGTTTCTATACAATAGTAATGAGCAATCTGAGAAGGAAGTCAGAAAAAATTCCATTTACAATAGACGCTAAAAGAATCAAATATTTAGGAATAAACTTAACCAAAGATGTAAAGGACCTGTATTTTTATCAAGTTAATTTTACAAAATTACAAAATTAACTTCAAATGGATCAAAAGCATAAATATAAAAGCTAGAAATATAAAACTCCTAGAAGAAAATGTAGGGAAACATCTTCAAGACCTGCTAGTAGGTGGCAATTTCCTAGAACATACACCAAAAGCACAAGCAACGAGGTAGGAAATAGATATTGCTCAAGCTTGAACAATTTTGTGATTCAAAGGATTTTTTAGGTAGATTAAAGTGCAGCCCACTCAATGGGAGAAAATATTTGGAAACCACAAATCTGATAAGGGTTTGATTTTCATGCTGTGTATGGAGCTCATACACTCAACAAAAAAAAAGCAAGCAATCCAATTTAAAAAATGGGCAAAATATTTAGTCATTTCTCCAAAGAGGAAATACAAATGACAAAGAGCACATTAAAAAATGTTCAATTTCACTGGCTATTAAGAAAATGCAAATCAAAACTACAATGAGATACCATCTCATACTTCACAGAAATGCCATTATTTTAAAAACAAATCAACAAGTTGTGGAGAGGATGGGGAGAAATAGCAACACTCCTTCACTGTTGGTGGGAATGTAAAATGGTGCGGCCTCTGTGGAAGACAGTTTGACAGTTCCTCAGAAAGCTAAATATAGAAACGCTGTATGATCTGGCAATCCATATACCAGGAATATATCCAGAAGAACTGAGAACAATGATGTAAGTAGACATTTGCACACAGATGTTCATAGTGACTTTATTCACAATTGCCAATAGATGGTAACAACTCAGGTGTCAATCAACTGATGAATGGATAAACAAAATATGGCATATACATAAGATGGAATGCTATGCTGCTGTAAGAAAAAATGAAATTGGGACACATATGATAACATGGATGAAGCTTGAAGACATTAAGCTGAGTGAAACAAACCAAACACAAAAGGACAAATATTGTATAGTCTTGCCAATATGAACTAAAAATGAAGAATAAGCACATGGAGTTAAAACCTAGAGTATAGGTTACCAGGATATAGAACGAAGGCTGAGAAGGGATACTGATGTTTAACATGTGTAGGATTTTTAATTAGCTGGACTGTAAAAGTGTGGAAATGGATAGAGTTGATGGTAACACATTAGAGTGAAAATAACTAACATGGTTGGTTTGTAAATTGGATTGTGGCTGAAAGGGGTTGTCTAGGGATTTAAGTGTTAGTTGAAAGAAAGCTAGAGAATAATCTAGGGAGTGAATAATATAGTGAACCCAGAGGTGCATGAGGATTGCTGTAATTGCAAGATTAAACAAAGACTGTTTAGAAGTTTGAAATATAGTTTGTTTGATATTTTTCAGGAATTTATATTTTTCAGGACAGTTACAGAGCCTATTTCCTATCCATTAAAAATAGATTGATTGATGTATAATTGGCATATAATCAACTGCACATCCTTTGAGTGAACAATATGATAAAATCTGATGTATGTACCCAATCATGACACTATCACAAAATCAAGTTTATGAACATATCCATCTCTCCAAAAAGTTTTTTTGTGGAGAGCAGATGTGGCTCCCCGTCAGCAAAATCTTCCTTAAACAAGTCTTCTGTCATGTTACTCTTCTGTCATTTTTATTGGAGCACTTTTCCTCTTGTTGGATTACCCCAACCCTTCTCTTTCCCTCATCAGACCCATCCAAAGTGTCTATCTGACATTTAAGGCTTATTTCAAATCCAGTTCCTCAAGAAGCTATGAAGAACCCAAGCCTAACTAATTCCTTCACCTTTCTCCAGACACTTATAACACTTATTTTTCTGGATGACAACTTAAATAGTTGATCATATGTTATCCTGTACTGTTGATTGATTATGTAATTAGAGTTGTCTTTACAAAAAACATAAGGTATTTTTAAAAAGGAACAATTTACCTTTTTATGTATATCCCATGAAAACTAGAATAGGGTGGAACATGTGGTAACAGCATTGCCTGAGCATTTCACTGAATAATTGACTGATTGACATATCATTATCATAAGATCCTTCACATACAATGTGGATGAATATTTTTATCGTATTGTATTTTTTAATATAATAAAGTTTATTTTAAAGAGGTTTTAGATTACAGAAATGTTACATCAGAAGTATAAGCAATTCCCATATACCCCACTCCCTCCCCCTCCCACATCTTCCCCTATTGATAACATCTTACAATTGTGTGGTTCATTTGTTATAATTGAATAAATATGGAAGCATTGCTACTAACCAAGGTCAGTACTTTACATTGTAGTTTATACTTAATTCCAATGCCCTAAAATTATCCTATGTTCCATGGATTATTCCCTCCCCCTCCCCAGAGAAACTCTGTTAACAACTATCTTTATATCAATGTTACATGTTCTTCCATAATTACAATATTAAGTTTACACTGCCCATTATTGCATTCCCCCCTTATGTTTGGTCATTCCTCAACATTGAGGATTTGGAGATGGTGATGCCCACTTTACTTCAGATTGAGAGGGGGCATGGATCTTATGGAGCATATGGAAGGAGCTGTTTTGTTTGCAGTTGTAGATATTCTTTGTTTGGGTGCTTTGGGGTTGTCCATCATGATGATTTTGTTAGTTGTTCTGGGCAAGACTGATGAGCTCAAGAGTATGTGTTGGCTACAAGTCTTCTGAAATTCAGGGTTCAACCAGCATATGAACAGACCAAAGATTTAAGTCCCTGAGACATGTATTTAATGGGTACAATGCTAATTATGGGCTCAAAAAAGGGGTAGAAGAATAATTTTAGGGAAATTATAAATGAGTCTACACATTGTGGAAATAGGTTGTTATATATTCCAAGTTGAGGCTCACCAACAGGGTGCTGATTGCAAGGAGTTGTGTGCCTTTTCTATCATGTCTGAATGGTTCTAAAACAGTCAGGAGAACCATGATTTGAGACTTTGTTCACAGTGGCAGTTAGTGAGATCTGCCTGAAACATACATAAGTGTAATCTCCAGAATGAATTCCTGACTCATTTTAAAATCTCTTAGCTGAAAAAACTTTTTTGTATTTGGTGTTTCCCTGTTTTGGTCAAGGTCTTTTTCCACATGATCACTGATATTAATCCCTTGGTGCCAGGGGGCTTATCCCCAGGAGTCATGTCCCATGCCGGCTGGAAGGTAGTGGGTTTATTTGTTGAGTTTTGGTTAGAGAGAAGCCTCATTTGAGTAACAAGGAGGTTTTTGGGAAGCAGCTCAGGCAATATTTATTATTAGGCTAAGTTTCAATCTTACAAGGTTAAGATTCATAGTTACATGCAATAATATTGAGGGCTTGACATATTTTTCTTTTCATTAAGTATTGCCTATGTATTCAAGAGGTTTTTGCTCCAATATTTGAGAATGTAGCAGGAATCCCCAGGATGGGAATTTAATATTTTGTTATTTATTGTGTGGATCTCTATCCACCGAAATGACACCCTATAACTAGATAAACACATTCATATTCCATAGAAACATGCCCCAGGCGTACCCTTTTTCACATGTCCCCCCACCACTGATTTACTAGTGAACCTTCCTGGCCATATCTGCCAAAAGAACATTCCCAAAATTGTATTTTCAACCACAGACCTCCACTTCCCCAGAGTTGATCCGTTCCTTCCTCCAGCCCTCCTCCCAGGTTGATGGCTAGTCCAACCTAGCCCCCAACCCTCCTCAAACTCACACTCCAAGACCGTCAACCCCACTCACATCCCTCCATTATCATCAATCCATCCACTGCCAAACCACACCCTTCCACCTTATAATAGGTTCTGCCCAGATTGAGCATTTTACCACTCTCTACTCCACTTCTGTCTCCTGGTAACCTATCTTCCAGACTCTATATCTGTAAGTCTGCTCAATATGTTTAAGTAGTATCAGTAAGGTCATGCAATATTTCTCCTTTAGTAACTGGCTTAGTTACTCAACATAAGGTTTTCAAGATTCATCCATGTCGTGATGTGTGTAAATATGTCATGCCTTCTTACAGCTAATATTCTATTGTATGTATATACCACATTTTGTTTATCCATTCATCTGTTGATGGACACTTTTGTTGCTTCCAACTTTTGGCAATAATGAGTAATGTCATTATGAACACTGGTGTGCATATATCTGTTCGTTTTCCAGCTTTTAATTCTTCTGGCTATATACCTAGTAGCGAGATTGCTGGATCATATGGCAATTTTATATTGAGCTTCCTGAGGCACCGCCAAACCATCCTCCACAATGGCTGTACCATTCTACATTCCCACAGTAGAAGATGAATGTTCCTATACCTCCACATTCTCTCCAACACTTTTAGTTTTCTGGTTTTTTAAATAGAAGTAAGTCTAATAAGTGTAAGATGATATCTCATTGTAGTTTTGATTTCCATTTCCCTAATACTTAGTGATGTTGAGCATCTTTTCATGCACTTTTTAGCCATTTGCATTTCCTCTTTAGAAAGTATCTATTCAAATCTTTTGCCCATTTTAAGTGAGTTGTTTTTCTTTTTCTTTTTGAGATGTAAGATTTCTTTACATGCTGGATATTAGACCCTTATCAGAAAACTGACTAAAAAATATTTGCTCTCATTGAGTAGACTGCCTTTTCTCTTTCTTGACAAACTCTTTTGAAGCACAAAAGTTTTTAATTTTGAGAAGGTCCCATTTATCTATTTTTGCTTTCATTGCTCATGCTTTAGATGTAAAGTTTATGAAAATATTTCCTACTACTACATCTTGTAGATGCTTCCCTATGTTATTCTCTAGGAGCTTTATTGTCTTGGTGCTTATATTTAGGTTCTTGATCCATCTTGAGTTAATTTTTGTATAGGGCCTGAGGTAGTGATCCTCTCTCATTCTTTTGGATATGGATATCCAGTTCTCCAGGCAGCATTTGTTGAAGAGGCTATTCTGACCCAGTTGAGTGGGCTTGGTGGCCTTGTTGAATATCAGTTGGCCGTATATGTGCAGAACTATATTAGAACACTCAAATCGGTTCCATTGGTAAGTCGATAATTGTGCCAATACTATGCAGTTTTTACCACTGTAGCTTGGTAGTATGTTTTAAAGTAAGGTAGCATGATTCCTCTAATTTTGTTTTTATGTTTCAGTATGTTTTTGGCTATTCAGGGCCCCTTTCCCTTCTAAATAAATTTCATAATTGGCTTTTCTAGTTCATTAAAAAAATTCTTTGAATCTGTAAATCATTTCAGGTAGGATAGGCATCTTAATGATGTTTAGTCTCCCAATCAATCAACATGTAATATTCTTCCATTTATTTAGGTCTTTTTTTATTCCCTTTAACAATGTTGTATAGTTTTCTGTGTACAAAGCCTTTACATACTTAAAGTTTATTCTTAGATATTTGATTCTCTTTGCTATTGCAAATGAAATTTTCTTGATTTCCTCCTCAGATGACTCATTGTTAGTGTACAGAAATGCTACTGATTTTTGTATATTGAACTTATATCTTGCCACTTTACTGAACTCATTTATCAGCTCTAGAAACTTTTGTATATTTTGGAGGGCTTTCTATATGTATAAGATCTTGTCAAGTGCCAATAGTGAAGTTTTAACTTCTTCCTTTCCAATTTTAATTACTTTTATTTCTTTTTCTTGCTTAAGTTCTCAAGCAAGTACTTCTAATACAATATTAAAAAAGAGCAGTGACAGTGGGCATCCTTGTCTTGTTCGAGATTTTAGATGGAAATCCTTTATCATTTCACCACTGAGTATGATGTTAGCTGTGGGTTTTTTATATATACCCTTTATAATGTTGAGGAAGTTTCCTTCTAGTCCTATCTTTCAAGTGTTTTTATCAAGAAAGGATGTTGTATCTTGCTGAATGCCTTTTCTGTGTCAATAGACATGATCATGTGTTTTTTTTTTCTTTTGAACGATTAATATGATGTATTACATTGATTGATTTTCTTATATTGAACCATCTTTGCATACCTGGGATAAAACAGGCTTTATCACGATGTATAATTCATTTGATATTTTGTTGAATAAAATGAGCAAGTATTTTGTTGAAGATTGTAGCATCTAAGTTCATTAGAGAGATTGGCGTGTAGTTTTCTTTCCCTGTGGTGTCTTTTGTTAATATACTTTTTTATTTTTTTTAAAGAAACTTAGATTACATAAATGTTGCACAAAAAATATAGGGTATTCCCATATGCCCCACTCCCTAGCCCTCGCATATTTTCCCACATCAGCAACATCCTTCACTAGTGTGGTTCATTCATTGCAATTGATAAACACATCTTGGAGCATTGCCACTAAGCAATGAGTATAGTTTACATTGTAGTTTACACTCTCCCAAACATTTTTGCAAGTTATTACATGATATAGAAAGGCCTGTATCTGTCATTGAAATATCATTCAGGATAATTCCCAAGTCCCAAAAATGTCCCCAAATTTCATCTATTTTTCCCTCTCCCTCCCCTCAGAACCTCCACCACTCCCTCCACATTCATGATAAAAGTTCTTCCATTGCTAGGATCACAAGTCTACAGTAGAACTGTAAGTCTACTCTAGTCCAACATCCATTCCCCAATCCTGAGGAAACTGTGGTGGTGATGCCCTCTCTACCTCTAATTGAGAGGGGGTCCTGTGGTGTCTTTATGTGGGTTTGGTATTAGGCTTATGCTGGTATCATAAAATGAATTAGGTAATATTCCCTCCACTTTTACTTTTTGGAAGAGGTTAAGCAAGATTGTTGTTAGTTCATTCCAGAATGATTGATAGAATTCACCCATGAAGCTATTGATGACTAATTTGATCTCCCTATTTGTGATTGGTCTCTTGAGTTCTTCTATTTCTTCTTTCATCAATGTAGGTTGCTTGTGTGTTTCTAAAAATTTGTCCATTTCATCTAATTTATCCATCTTGTTGGACTATTGTTTTTTCAAAGTATCCTCTCATGATACACTTTGTTTCTGTGGGATCAGTGGAAATAGCCCCATTCTGACTTTTTAATTTTATTTATTTGCAACTTTTCTCTTTTTTTCTTTGCTTGTCTAGCTAAGGGTTTATCAATTTTATTAATCTTCTCAAAGAATGAGCTTTTGTTATTTTTTTCTAGTATTTTTTATACTCAATTTCATTTAGTTCTGCTTTAATCTTTGTTGTTTCCTTTTTGGTTCTTCATTTGGGATTATTTTGTTGTTCTTTTTCTAGTTCTTCCAGGTGTGCAGTAAGGTCTTTGATTTTAGCTCTTACTTCTTTTTTAATATAGGCATTTATGGCTGTAAATTTCCCTCTCAGCACTGTTTTAGCTGCATCTTAAAATTTTTAATATGTTATGTATTTTCATTCGTTTTGAGGTAGTTACTGATTTCTTTTGCAACTTACTCCTTGACCCACTGATTGTTTTTAGAATATGTTGATTACCTTCCATATATTTGTGCCTATTCTGTTTCTCTGCCTCATATTAATTTCCATTAATTTCCAGTTTTATTCCATTGTGCTCACCGAAATTAATTTGGATAATGTCAATATTCCTAAATTCATTGGGACTTCTGTGACCTAGCATGTGGTCTATCTTGGAGAATGAGCCATGTGCACTCGAGAAGAATGTATATCCTGCTGTATTTAGGTGCAATGTTCTGTATATGTCTATTTGGTCTAGACATATTATTTCCATACTAACATATTATTTAAGGTCTCTATTTATTTATTAACCCTCTGTCGAGATGCTCTGTCTCATGGTGTTAATGGTGTATTAAAGTCCCCCACTATGATTGTAGAGATATGTATTTCTCCCCTTAGTTTTGTCATTGTTTGCCTCATGTATTTTGGGGCACTCTGGTTAAGTGCATAAATATTTATGATTGTTCTTTCTTCTTGATAGATTACCCCTTTTATTAATATATAGTGTCCTTCTTTGTCTCTCACATTGTTTTGCATTTAAAGTCTATTTTGTCTGATATTAGTATAGCTACTTCTGCCATTTTTGGTTATTGTTTGCATGTAAAATCATTTTCAAACCTTTCACTTGCAACCTACTTGAGTTACTGGATCTAAGATGTTTTTTTTGTAGACAGCATATAGATGGAACATATTTGTTTATCTATTCCATCAATCTGTGTCTTTTGATTGGAGAGTTTAATCCATTAACATTCAATGTTATTACTGTCAAGGCAGTACTTACATTAGACGTTTTTTTCTTCAGGTTTATATATGTCATATTTTGTTTTTATTTCTCTTTTTATACTTTTAATTACTCTTACTAATAATCCTCCTTTCTACACTGTCCTCCAACCCTCTTTCTCCTATTTTTTTTTCCTTTCAACCTGCAGAAATCCCTTTAGTTTTTCTTCAAGGACAAGACTCTTGTTGACAATCTCTCTCAATTTCTGTTTATTGGTGACTATTTTGAACTCTCCCTAATTTTTTAATGTCATCTTTGCTGTCACAGAATTTTTTGCTGGCAGGTTTTTTTCCTAACACCTTAACTATGCCATACCTCCGCCTTCTTCACTCCATGGATTCAAATGAAAAATCAGCACTTAACCTTATCAAGTTTCCCTTATATGTGAGGGACCTCTTTTCTCTTGCTGCTTTCAGAATTCTCTTTCTCTTTTTTTAGGCAGTACTGGGGATTGAACCCAGGACCTTGTACATTGGAAGCAGGTGCTCAAACACTTGAGTTACATCTGCTCCCCAGAATTGTCTCTTCATCTTACCCAATTGACAATCTGATAAGTATGTGTCTCATGGTAGGCCTGTAAGGATTTATACTGTTTGGAGTGTGTTGTGCTTCCTGGACATGTACGTCCATGTCCCTCATAAGAGTTGGGAAAATTTCAGCCATTGTTTCTTCCAACCCACTTTCTGCCACTTTTCCTTTCTCTTCTCCCTCTGTCATGCCTACAATGTGTATGTTTGTGTGTTGTGTGTTGTCACTCAATTCCCTGAGTCCCTGCTGAATATTTTCTAATTTTTATCTATCTGTTCTACTATCTGTATGATTTCAGATGTACTTTCTTCACCGTCACTAATTCTTTCCTCTGCCTGTTCAAATCTGCTATTATGTGCTTCCAGTGTATTTTAAATTTCTTGCATTGTGACTTTCATCACCATCAGATCTGTTATCTTTTATGTATGTTAACGATTTCTTCTGTATGTTCCCCCAGTGTCTTTTTAAGAACCTTTACTTCTTCTTTCACTTCATTAAGTGGATTCATGGTATTTATTTGGACATCATTGATTAGTTGTTCCGTGTTCTGCATCTCCTCCTGCTTTTTACTTTGTTCATTACACTGGGCCATGTCTTACTGTTTCTTAGTGTGGCTTGTAATTTTTGCTGGTGTCTGGCTATCTGCTTATCTTGAAGGGCTTAATTAGCTGTTTAGCTTCTCTTCTTATCTAGGGTTTTATTTTATTTTTTTTATGTAAATTTTCCTCCCTGACACTTGGTTCCACCCATTCTATATCCTTCTCACAGTTTCTGGAGGAGGAGTACAGCCTGACATTCCCTATTCCACCATCTTGGATCTCCCTTTTGTATTTTATTTTTGATATGGAAATTCAATTTTCATATCTTAGAAGTTCATGGGCATGGCCTAAGTCATTCCAGAGCTATGGTTGCCTACTCTGTGGGTCCCAAGAAGTCCAAGCTGTGGGCTCACTGTGGAAGCTGTGCCAGGGTCTGGGGAACTGACCCTCTCAGTCAATAGGGATGAATATTTAAAAGGTATCACACTCAAAATATACTTTCTATAAGCAAGTATTCTTATCTATGCTGCCACTTTCATTCTTTTAGTTTAGGCTACTGTTTCTCAATGTGCAGTCCTCAGGCAACAGCACTAGTGTCATCTGGAACTTGTGAGAAATAGAAATTCTTGGACCCCACTCCCACTGAATCATGAGCTCTGGTCCGCGGCCAAGTAATCTGTGTTTTAAAAAACACTCCAGGTGATTCTGATGCAATCTCAAGTTTTAGATCCAGTGATTCAAACATAGCAACTGCATTAAGCTGATACTGATTTTTTTTAGGAGGTACCAGGTATTGAACCCAGGACTTCATACATGTGAAACATGTGCTCAATCCCTGGGGTACACCTGCTTCAAATGATACTGATTTTTTATGACTCTCATGATAGAGACCAAAGCAAATTCCATAATTATGTCAATTCTTGACAAGGGGCAAGAGGAGAAATCAGCAATAGGAAATCAAATAATTAATTGCTGAGCTGTGATTTTTCTTATAAAACTAAGAAGAACACTTCGGCTAGGCAGAGTGATGGTAGATGAAAAACAGTTGATAGATATTAACCTATTCCATTCCACAATTTTTAAAGCTGAACACTAAAGTTATGAAGACCTGTGATTAGTATTAACTGTGAAGGGGATAGTGTTGCCTTAATGGCATTTGCTTTGGGCAATGAAATAAAACTGTTTGTTTGAGGAATTAAGTGTGTGTTTTAATAGGACACCGCATTGAAAGATTGCTTGTATCATATTTATTCCTAAAATTTTGTCAGTTCATTATCTATAATGAAAGTGTAATAATGACAGTAGCTGAAGAAAGCAATATGCCCTTACAGTTAAATTCCAAAAGAAGCTTTACATTATGCCAGGAAAAAAGTTAAAAATGGCTTTTAAATATCAATAAGGGCTTGTCAAATGAAGACTATCACAATGTATGCCTACTATATTGTCCTTTTTTTGCCATGTCATATCCGGTACCCAGTACTGCTTCTGAACTAAATTTTAGGTTAAGTGGGGAAATAAAAAATGTAACCCTTATATATCAATCACTTTGCATAAATTATCTTATTCATTCTTTAATGAATACACGTATTCATCAAGAAAATATTGAATACCTACTATATGATATGCAATAAGAGAACAAAAATGAACAAGGCTGATCCACTATCATCAAGGAGTTAGCAGACTGGTTAGGTGGATAAATATTTAAACAGACAGTGGCAATACAGTATAATATATGTGGTATTAAGGGTACATAAAAGATTCTGTTGTAGGAGAACACAGTGAAGTTTAATTTTTCCTGGAGAATTGTTTAAAGCAACTCTGAAATTTAAATTCACCCTTCAGGTGATGGAGAGCGATTGAAAACTTTTAAGTAAAGACTAGAATGAGAATGATTTATGCTTTAGGAAGAGCATTCTAAGGGCAGTGTTGAGGACAGATTTGCATATGGCAAGAGTGACAGTACAGACACTAATTTAAAATCTGTTATTTAATCTGGTGAAAAATGATCACATCCTGAATTAAGACTGACGTAATATGAATGACGTGCAGGTGGGTGCAAAAGATTTTAAGAGGAAGATTCCAAAGGATTTGGTCACTGAATATGTGTGGGGATTGATCACAACCAACCTTTTTTCCTTTAGAGAATTGACATATGATTGATTGCATGGTCCTGATGCCTGACACAATAAAAATTGTTGGTGTTAATGGCATCTGGCCTTGAAAAATAACTTTCAAGTTTCATCACCTTGAAAATAGAGGACTTTGGAAGCTTACCTCAAAATCTCACAATATTATATATGCTATTATATATGCTTCCTACACAAATAGCTAGCCTTGGTTTTCTTTTCCAATTTTCTTACAAAATATTATGTTATTTTAAACTAGGATTTTAAAATTTGATGTTCACCACAGTAAGGAAAACAGTTCATTTGTTCAGAAGCACACAAACCGTGTTCTTTGCTATCATATAGCAAAAGATATTTGGAAAAGTTCCTTTAAATGAGCTAGACACTTTATCTATTAGGATATTCAACATGCATCTACATTCTCCCTTTTTAAAGTATGTCAAATGATTGTTATCTTGCCTTCCTAAGTTGGTTGAATAGGTATATTAGATAACTGGTCATGCAGCTGGAAATTTTCGTAACTGAAGAATATCCAGTATATAATAAGTGAAACTGTGACCATCACATCTGATATAATTTCTTACCAAAATTTAAGAACTCCTTATTAAATTATTGCTTAATTCATTGACAAGAATTGACTTGGCTAACAGAACAACTTATTTTTATGGTACTTATTTGACTTTACATTTCCACACATATAAAGAAATGAAGAGGGTTTAATCTGAATTAGGAGTTGCATTGGAAATCCTCAAAAATAGCAGGCATTCTCTTCTGCAATTATGCTTGTTATTGGAGCCAATATATCCAAAAAATGATTGTTTTTATAAAGTACAATAATTAAGCTGCCTATATATGCCAGAGGTATTACTGGTCTCTTTCCCTT
>JAQZBX010062031.1:6085-17082 GCA_029593785.1 Cabassous unicinctus
ACAGTATGTAAAGTATGATCTGTTTTTTGTTTAAAGAGATGTTGGGAGGAAGGTATTGATAAATATAACCTGTATCACCAAGTATGTTTTAATATATTTATGGGAAATAGTCCAATAGTCCAAGATTGGCCAATTGTCACTGGTAGTTATTTCTTTGGAAGTTTTGGGGGATGCTGGTACTTTAGGAAACTTGTTTTTGCTATTTTGCTTAGAATTCTTTAAGTGAGTTTTTTTTTTCCCTTTAAATTTAAAGAAAAGGACTTTCAAAAAAAATTAAACATAATGAAAGAGATAACAGCCATAAGTCTTTTTGCCCCAGATGTTATAGCACTGAAATATATAAATCAAGGAAAAGTTAACTAAATACATTCATAATATTAGGCTGTCTGAGAGATCAGAGTGACAAAAAATAGA
This sequence comes from Cabassous unicinctus, assembly GCA_029593785.1. Classification (NCBI taxonomy): domain Eukaryota; kingdom Metazoa; phylum Chordata; class Mammalia; order Cingulata; family Chlamyphoridae; genus Cabassous; species Cabassous unicinctus. Next base: position 6,500 of record JAQZBX010062031.1, read on the forward strand.
GAGAGAGAGACTTGAATGACACAGAGAATACATATTCTTTTTAAATGTCTTTGGATATTTTTTGTAATCCCCATGAAGAAAACCTCAATAACATTCCATATTCTCTGGCCACAAATACAGTAAAGCTAGAAATTAACTACAGCAATAAAAAACAAACCAGAAATGATTGTATGTGGCTATCTCTGTCAGTTTCTTTTTTACTCTCCCCAGAGATATTTTTACACCATTAACCTTAGCATTTATATTCTATTTAGAGCTGAAGTAAACATAAGTTACAATGTTCATTTATGTTTTCTGTAATGCTTTTTGATATAGGCAGAAGATATATTTCAGAAGGGCCAGGAAAAAGATAAAGAGGATCCAGACTCAAAACCTGATATTAAGGGCGAGGATAATGCCATTGAGATGTCAGAAGACTTTGATGGGAAAATGCATGATGGGGAGCTTGAAGAACAAGGTTTGAGATTATCTGTCAATTCATTCTTGTTTTTGAAAAGTAAATATTTTATCCAGGAAATTGCATGTTCCCAATAAGAAGCTTACAATAATCTATTGGAACAAGTTAATTAGTATGCATAAGTGCAAATAAAAATAACTACTGAGACTGAAGCCTAGAGTGAGTTTTTAAGATTTTTCTCCAAGTAAATGGAGACATTGGCTGAAGTTCTGGCTGCCTCCTGAGCTGGATGCAGTGGCTCAGTAGCACACTTCAGGAGAACCCAAAAGAGCAAGGGGGCGATGACTAACTGAGAAGTGTAATGTCTGGGTAGTTTTTTTAAAATACCTATTTTTCCCCCCTAACTGAAAAAATAGTAGATGTTGTTTGTAAAATGTTTGGAACAAAAACGTAGGAAAAAAATAGACTACCCTTAGGCCTACCACCTAATGAATTTTGGTATATTTCTTTCCATTTGTTGCATATATATACACACAGATCATATTCAGTTCTGTAGTTGGCTATTTTCATTTTACATATTTGAACATTCCCCTTGTCATTAAAAATTATTTGAGAATATGATTTCTTAAGCATTTACCACATATTTGAACCATAATTTTGCCACTGCTCTAAATTTCTGTCCAAAGCTTAATTTGAGATAGTATCTTATCCTAAGCAGTGACCTTGCAGAAATGAGAGCTGACCTGAGTAGACACTTGCCTAAGCACTTAAGGATATAACCTTTGGCAAAGTAGACCTCAAGCTAAGACAAAGGCAAGAAAATTCTGATTAATTGAGCTAGATGTTGGATAAAGCAAATATTATGTAGGAGGTTCTGGGGGAAGAACCTTGGAACCACCTAGTCCAACTCCATTATTTCACAGATAGCAAAGTATAGCCAGTGAGATTGCCCAAGTCCCAGCAGGAGAATTCCCCCAGCACCAGGCCAGGCATCCTAACAGCTGTCCCAGCACTCCTCTTCCTGCCTAGTAACACACTGCAGGCTTTGCTGTTGCTCCAGTTTGTGATGTTCCTCCAAACAGGAGACCTATTTCAGTAGATATGAAGGCATGCACCCACTGGGCATCGTGTAGAGAGAGGCAATAATTCCCAAGCGAGGCCCTTGCCATGGAGTGGATTCAGGGCTCTCCTGCATACCCAGGGCGGGGTCAGTTTAGGGACTGCCTTACTAAAGCTCAGTGCCTTCCCTTTCAGAGGAGGAGGATGAGAAATCAGATAGTGAGGGTGGAGACCTGGATAAGCAGATGGGCGATCTCAATGGAGAGGAAGCTGACAAACTAGATGAGAGGCTTTGGGGTGATGACGATGAGGAGGAGGAGGAAGAAGAAGACAGTAAAACTGAAGAAACAGGACCAGGAATGGATGAGGTAACTGAAAGAGCCCCCATCTGAAAGTCTCAGGCTGAGAGGAGGTGAGGAAGTCTCACCACCTGCCACTCCCTGTCGTTTACTCCTTTTCTTTCTGTCTTTATTTTTTTCCTTCTCTTTCTTCCATCTTCCGTTTTCCCTCTATTTTCTGTTTTCTCTTCTGTCTGTTTCATTGGTTATAATCAGAGCTAAAAGATTATCCCAACCTGGGCCATCCCATGTGTTATGAAGGAGAGAGGTTAAGAAGATGCCTAGTCCAGATGCTCTAGGCTGACTCTGTGGCTGCCCACTGGCCTTCAGCACCAAGTGTTACTGTAGCTATCTGGACAGACTGGACTGTTCTCTCCAGCCATGGATGGTGCCCTGGGTTAGACCCAAAGGACAGAAATTTTAAGTATCTAAGAGCTCCAATAAGTAGAGTCAATCCATGTGGAAGCAGTTTCTTGTATCACGGGTGGTGATTTTGCATTCTTTCTTCCTCTGACATTTAGGAAGATTCTGAACTTGTTGCCAAAGATGACAACTTGGATGCTGGGAATTCAAACAAAGATAAAAACCAGCAAGATAAGAAGGAAGAGAAGGAAGAAACAGAAGCTAATGATGGTGGACAAGGCCAAGACAAAATTAATGAACAAATAGATGAGGTAATGAGGATTTGAAACTGATCCACTTCCCTGACTTGAAGCCGGGGACGCCATACTGCACAGCTCCTGGGGTGGTGGCTCAAGACAGCAGACAACGTGAATCTCCTCTCCTGGAGCTTTCCCCCATAGCAAGTGCTATTTAAGGGTCTTTGGATGGAGACCATGCTTTATCCTGTTTTCAGCTGGCATCAAGACACTGAGTGCTTGAAAATGGTACCACTTAAGGACTGTCTCTTAGATGTTTGGTGGATAATAGCCATTTGCAGATTTCACAAGGTGTTTTCTTGATGTTCCCAAAAATGGCGTTTGCCCTGGTTGTGAGTGTTGATACCATCAGTAAAACCGTCAGTAAATCATACATTTGTTTCTACAAAGACCGCAGTTCATTTTTATCCTATTCATTGATTGCTATTCCGTTACTTCATCAAAGAACATATAACAGAAGCTCTTAACAGGACATAAAGTATCTAACTATTGGTTACTGACAAGGTAGAGTCTTCATGCAGTTTAGGCTCATGCTGTAGTTTTGAAGCTACAACCTAGGGTCCTTTTCTGAATTCTTTTCTTAAGCCTCAGTTTCTTTGTTGTTAAGTAACACCGTACTTCTTGTCATCGAAGAACATGCACAGAAAGTGAAATTTGAAATTCTAACATGGAAGGTCTAACCATATTATTAAAATACTGATGTTTGCTGGTAATTTAGGGAAGAGGGGTTGTATTCTCTCAATATAGTATAACTATTCAGAGCTAATTTTATGTGAATGCTAAGTTTAAAAACTTTTTTTTATCCTGTTCTCTCCCTTGCTCTATAGAGGGATTATGATGAAAATGAGGTGGATCCTTACCACGGCAATCAGGAACAACTGCCAGAACCTGAGGCCTTGGACCTTCCACATGACTTGAACCTCGATAGTGAAGACAAGAATGGGGATGAGGATACGGACAATGAAGAAGGTGCATCTTTCAGAAACCTAAAGAGACCAGTTGAAACTCATTGAAAAGGCACAAAAAACTGATTTCTTTTAAGAGACCTAGCCCAAATGTCACGGGCAAGTCATAAATCATGTCTGGTCATCTCACTTCCAGTTTGGGAAAATTTGTTTGCTTTTCCTTTGATGTGTTTCTCATCTGAGTCAGCCTAAAGCTCCTAAACTAGCCGGTCTGTCCCACTGCTGTTCCCTGATGGCACCTCAGCACATACCCCTCCGTCTCTCACAGCCCTTGTTATGGGCCCCGTCTTATGGGTTAATGTGAACACTGTGTAGTCTGTGTACCTGGGCCCTTCATGAGGCCCAGGTGCAGCTTTTATAGGGAAATGACTAAAATTTCCCTGAAATTTCAGTGACTGTTGTGCTTGTATTGTATGTTTATTCTGAAATATGAAATTATAATGGGGAATGAAATTGAATAATCCCTAGAGAATCACATGGCCAGGAGTAATCTAGTGCTCTGTCACCCATTCTTCAGCCCGGTGACTCTCCTGGGGCATGCTGCCTGGTATTAATTGGAAGCATTTTGTAGGAGGTACCATGTAATAGAGGCTGACATTCATCATGATTAATTAGACAGATTCGAGCTAGCAAACTCAGCTTAACAAATCAAAGTTATATATTTAAAGAGGCTCTTTAAAATTAAAAACAAAACAAAACTACCATGTGGTGAAATGTATAGAGTTCCTATTTGTAATAAAATATTAAAAAAACCAACACCACCATGTGGTGGTAGTGGTGGGGGCAGGTTACAAAAGATTGCATTTATGGGAAAATTAAATTTGATAGTTTCCTCATGTTCAGAACATTTCCCCCTCTGTGAATATATAGTTCATTACTTAAACAAACCATAATTTATTGCTTCTGATGAGCCATTTCATTACCTTATAATTTTGGAAGCTGAATGTCATGGCATTTACTTCCATAGACAGTAACTTCAACCTTAAAGTAAACTTAGCAACCAAGAAAGCATAAACTCAAGAAAATTAAGAGCCATGGTGAGAGTGTAAGAAGCTGTCTTCCCTAGGAAAATATACAGACTCACTTTAAATATTGTGTAAAAAAAAACTAAGTAGTTATTTCAAAAAATTATTTGCTAACAAAGTAACTTTAATTTCTGAAGTTTCCTAAGTATAGAAAAGTTCTTTTAATAAAACTTCTTCAAATAGGAATTTTTCCATTTGAACATGGGTTGTATTTTCTCTGTCCAGAAGAGAATCCTTTGGAGATAAAAGAAAAGCCAGTGGATACAGAAGAAGCAGGTCACGAAGCTGAGGAAATAAATGAAGAGGCTGAGGCTGCCCAGAAGGAAGGTCAGGGTCAGCAGGAGCCCGAGGAAGTCCCCCAAGAAGATGACAAGGTTGAAGGGGATGAAGAGATGGACACAGGAACTGATGACCAAGACAAAGATACTACTGAACCTGAAGAAATTTTAGAGGAGGAGCAGCCGTCTCTGGAGGAAGAGGACAAGGAAGCCAGTGAAGAAGGTGTGCAGAACGGCATCCCTGTGGACCAAGGTCTTCAGCCCCAGGTATTGTGTGGTTTCTGGTTTTTCTTATATTAAAAATAATAATGAGGAGAAGAAATTACTATATCCCCACTAGAATCTCTTTCGTGGTACTTCTTCATCACTAGGTGATGCTGCCAAGGAATTTAAAGTTTTGGTGTAAGACCCTTGCTCTGGCACATCCCCTCAGAGAGGAGTGGGGAGCCTGCCTGCCACTGAGCATTGAACATTGTGTCTGATTCCCCCGCAGAGACAGGAAGAAGAAAGGGAGAACTCTGATGCAGAGGAGCAGGTGCCAGAGGTGGCGGAGAAGAAAGAGCATGACTGTTGTGGGCAGACAGGGGAGGAGAATGTGCAGAGCGAGCAGGCCGTGGAGCTGGCTGGTGCCGCGCCGGAGAAGGAGCAGGGCAAAGAGGTAATGGGCCCCCTTTGCCACGGCCAGCTGCCTCCTTGAAGGTTCTCTTCTCTGTGTCTGAAACCAAGTTATTTATAGCAGTGCTTGGTTTGTTTGGTGTTTATTGCTTATTTTCTTGTTGACATCTAAACAAACCTATTCTTTGAGAAAATGATTGTATATTTTTATATGCATGCACCCCTCCCCAACAAACTCCCAAACAATATTTGCTGGCCTGTATTTAAGTGATATGCTTTATAAGAAGTTATTATTAGACTGGGAATTCTCAATGAGAGAATCAAATTTAAGATATTTTTCAGAAAGCTTTCAAGGAAGGAAAGGTTGAATTTAGGATTTATGGAGCAATATGCCTGGAATAGTGCTTTCCTTTCCTTGCTGTTCACTAGGTTTTGTGAAACACAAAGCACTTCTTCATTCCTTTACCTGGTGGTACTTTGTTTTGTATATGGTCACAGTTTGGGCTGCTGGAGTGTGGTGGGAAGAGCCCTGAAAGTCAGAGGACCTGCTGGTTGCAGTGGTGACTCTGGGCAACTCACTTAGATTCTTTGAGCCCCATTTTCCATACCAATAACAAATGTTTTTACTTAATACCACTACCACCATCATTTATGGAGTACTTATTCAGTGCTGAGTATTTTCATTGCTTCAGTGAGTCCTCAAAATAGCCCTATGGGATAGATGATACTGTTTTTTATAATTTTCCCCATTTTATATTTGAGAATAAGCCTCAGTAAAGCTAAATGATAATCTTAAGGGCACAGGCAGGTTGATGAAGCTTGGTTTCAAACTGAGGTCAGTCTCGCCCTCAGTATGACATTCTACTCTTGTGAATGAGGAACTTGGTGGCCATGCAAAGTGAAGGCACCAAGAGGGTGATCCAGCTCCAGGTCTCAGCCCCAGGTGTAGACTCTCCTGGTTCTACCTGTAGGCCAGGCTTTAGGTGTGGGGAGCTCCAGAGCAGGCAGATAGGCAGGTGTGATAAAATCACTCTGAGATGAGAATAATGGTGTGAGAAATGGTGAGCAGCATGGCGCGGTGACCAGGTGCTTGTACTACTGTCTTCCACCTTCATACTTTACGGCTTGGATCTCCTAGGAACACGGGAATGGAGCTGCAGACGCCAACCAGGCAGAAGGCCACGAATCCAGCTTCATCGCCCGCTTGGCCTCCCAGAAACCCACCAGGAAAAACACACAGGTTTCTCTCTCTTCAGCTAAGTTGCATGTAGAAAAAGATATTCTAAACAGAGTGGCAAAAGCCCCATTCCCAGCCTTTCCTGTCTCAGGACCAGGGCCACGGGGCTTTTCCAATGGAAACATCACTGCAGCTCCTTTCCAGTTATGGAGCCCACAAGCCAGGGGCCATGTGCTGCTGTCAGGCATCAGTCTTTTCACTGTCCATGGGGTTTTGCTTTTTAAAAATCAATTATTTTTATTAATGGGGGGGCATTTATGCACATGATACAAGATTAGTATATAAAAACTTGTCCCCCAAAAAGCCTGCCTCACACCCCTGTACCCCATTCATCCAGAGCAAATTGGCGCTACCACTTCCTTCTGTCTTCTTTCATTGGTATTTTCTGCATATGTAACATAGGTATGGATGTGTGCGTGTGTGTATGTACATGGATGTGTGTGACTGTGCATTTTTCTTCCGTGCCTTTATTTTAGACATAGAAGACTGTCACATCATTCCATATAAGTATATATAGATCTCCCACATTCTTTTTAGCCAACTGCATTGTGTTCTATTCTTGGATGGCCCTACCTAATTTGCCTCACCAGTCCCCTATGGAGAGACCTTAAGGTTATCGTTGTTATTATTTTAGCGTTTTGCTATTAAAGACAAAGTTCTGATGAATTTCTTTGCCCACAGAGTTTTAAGAGGAAACCTGGGCAGGCCGACAATGAACGCTCCATGGGTGATCACAATGAGCGTGTGCACAAGAGGCTGAGGACTGTGGACTCGGACAGCCATGCCGAGCAGGGGCCAGCTCAGCCTCAGCCCCAGGTGGAGGATGCAGACACATTTGAGCACATTAAACAAGGCAGCGACACTTACGATGCGCAGACCTATGGTATGTAGAGGGAGGGCTTCTCCCTTTGTCCCACTGAGAGCTTATGCGGTGTGACTGGGCCTGCCAGGTGTTAGTACTAATTTTTATTAGGAAGGAGAGGAGGTGGCTTTTTAAACTATTTTCTCTCTAGTGAGAAGTACACAGCAGACATACAATCTGTTTTTGATGTAAAGGTATCCAAGCCAAGTGTAAAGGCTAAGGTATTTTGGGTTTAGTGTACCCCTTTTAAGTAGCCTTGGTAGCAGCTGGCCACATCCAAGCCTAGCGCTGATCTCAGGGTTCCTTAGTACTGGGATTTCTTCATAGTTACCTTCAGGTTGGACCTTGCAATGTCAAGAGCTATCAACATGAAATATGTTTTTTGCCTAAGTAAAAACAGAGGGGGAAAAAATGTCAGTTCAAGAAGGAAAGTCAGTCGTTAGTCTATCTCTCCTCTAAGTCACTTTGTGACTTTTCACTGTTTCATTCCTAATATATCACCTTGTGTTGATATCTGCCTTTCATGAAGATTATGTACAAAAATGCTTGTATTGCCCATTACTCTTTTTTCTCTTTATCCATTCTTAAAAAAAAAAAAAAAAAAAAAAAACACTAAATAATAGTAACAATAATAGCTATGATGTATTGAGCTTTAACTTTTTGCCAAAAACTTTCCTTGGCCTTTGGTGCATACTCATGTAATTTTTCTAGTGATCCTATGAGCTAGAATATCTCCATTTTATAGTTGAGCATAGTAAGACCAAGGAACTTCAAGAACTTGTCCAAGATCACAGTGCTGCAATTACCACGTTTCCCTGTCTTAGGCTTTTTTTTTTTTTTTTTAAAGATTTATTTTACTTATTCATTGCTCCCCACCCCCTTGCTGTGTCTGTCCGTTGTGTGCTTGTCTTCCTTTTTTAGGAGGCACTGGGAACCGAACCCGGGACCTCCTATGTGGGAGGGAGGTGCCTAATTGCTTGAGCCACTTCCACTCCCTGCTTTGTTATCTATTATGTGTTCCTCCTTGTGTCTTGTTGCGTCAGCTCGCCGCACCAGCCCATCGCATCAGCTCGCTGTCTTGCTCTTCTTCTTTAGGAGGAACCGGGAACCGAACCCGGGACCTCCCATGGTAGGCGGGAGCTCAATTGCTTAAACCACATCCACTTTCCCGTCTTGTGCTTTTAATGGCTGCAGTTTACCTACCTATAAATTGGTAATGGAGAGTAATTCCCATTAGCTGCTCTGAGTCATGGGCCTGGCCTTTTGATTCTGGTTCACTCTTCTGATCATAGCAATAAAAATCAGTCCTGTCACATGTGTGGTTTCACTTTTTCCTCATAGCTTCTATAGAGGGGTAGGCGATGGGCAGTTAGGCCAATAGGTTAGTAGGAAATCCTGAGGACAGACAAGCTGAGTACTGTGGTAGAACTGGCATTTGAGAAATCCTGAAAACTAGAAATGACAGAAACCTAGCCCATTGATCATTACTTTCTTCTGCAAAGACCTAAACTCTGTGTACGTGTATGTATGTGCTTGTTGGCAGATGTGGCCAGCAAGGAGCAGCAGCAATCTGCAAAAGCCCCCAGCCAGGATCAGGAAGAGGAAGAAATGGAAGATGTCCTCATGGACCCAGAGGAGCAGGAGGACCTCAAAGCAGTTGACACAGAGCAGCTGAAGCCAGAGGAGGTCAAGTCAGGGACCACAGCAACCCCTGGTGAGTCCTACTGGTGAACAAATCCATCCTGAGCTCTCGGACTTGGAGAAGTCTGTTCTTTCATCCTGTGGTCTGTCTTGTCTGTTCTGTTTCACGTCCTGACCTACGGCTTGGGGATATTTCCCCTATGACTACAAGGCTCCGTGTTTCCTATCTAAAACAGGTATCAGAGTTCACTATTTTTTGTGTGGGAACAGAAATGTGGAGGATGATAGGGGTTTGTGCTCCAGAACACCATCCTTCAAGGAGACCTCTGAAACTTGAATTTCAGACAGATCCTTCAGTCTTTTAAAAATATGATGAACAAAACAGAATAGTACATTATTTACCCCAGCTGTGATGAGAAGATACATATATTCTGGATTACTAGAGAAATAGATAACCTTTTAGAAAATAGGTTTTCAATTATGTAAAGTATATAATATTAGCATAAATTGCAGTAAAATATTAAAAAGAAATAGAATAGGGAAAATGCCTGTGAGAAAGTAACAAAACTTCTTACATCCAGTTTCCGTTTCATAGTTGACCAAGTTCTCTTGCTAGGCAATTTATTTTAAAAATAGACATGAATTCATAACATTATAAAAATAGCTTTATTAGCAATGGAACAAATGCAAATTCAAAAGAACGTGCCAAATTTAAAGGCTTTTTCTTCTGCTTCATTCCTGTCTTCTCAGGGTGTTTGACCGTTACTTATATGGTTTTAGGTACTTTAGTTTTTATTTTTATCAGAGTTCTACATATATATTATTTAAAGAATCACATAGTTGTACAAGGCTTGTTAGCATAACAGTTTCTCCTATTTTTTTTTTTTTCCTCCCCAGAACAGTTGCCTTCACCTCCACATCAGGGTGGGGAGGAGGAGAAGTTAAGGGAGTAAGGACTGGCAATAGCTGTCATAGAGAAGGAACAGATAGAAGCCACAGAAGAAATGTGTTGGGGAGTGGAAGGGTGAAGTTTTATTGATTGGTTGGTGGGCTCAACTTTTATGTTACTATTAAAACTATATCCTTGTATAAAAATAGGCTTGGATGAGGTGGAGATGGAGACCCAGACTGTTAAAACAGAGGAAGACCAAGACCCCAGGACAGACAGATCTCTCAAGGAGACTGAGAATGAGAAACCAGCAAGAAGCAGGGAGTCAACCATACATACAGCTCCTCAGCTCCTGGCGGACACGATTTTCCAGGTGCTAAAAGTTTTACAAATGAAAATGATTTTGAATAGCTTTTAAACATTTTGTCTTTAGAACATCTCATTTTGGGGGTATAATGTCCTTATCAAAAGTTTTAGAAATACTGTTGGAGTGAGAGTGACAGTTTTCTCTAAGAAGATGACACTGACCCAGTAATCATCCCAAGGTGTAAGAGGGTGGTCAGCGTCCTTGCCCAGGTTCTTGGGCCTCCTACTCTCATTCATGTCGATTCTTTTTTT
>JAQZBX010062032.1:0-16983 GCA_029593785.1 Cabassous unicinctus
TTTTTTAATGTAAAGAAAGTACACCATTAGCATTGCTCCTTACCATTCAAATGGAAGCCATGGTTAGGAATGGTGAAGATTTGTCCTCCCCTATTAAGAGTCACTTGTTTGTTTAAATCATCTTCCAGAATTAGTGTTATGGACTGAAGGCAGACCAAGCCAAGGTTCTGCATTAGTATCAAATGATCAATTAATGGAGTGAGAGAGAGATGGAGACAGAGAGGGAGAGAGAGAGAAGGGAAGATGAGAGAGAAATTAGCAAAGGGGAAGGAGAGAAGGGGAGAAAGAAAAAGAGAAAGTGCACATAAATAAGAATTTTTGGTATGTAGAAGGCTTGAATATAAGTAATATAATAAAGTAGCTTTACACAATCCATTCCAGGTAACCTCATTCCTAGTAAAACATATCCTTTTATAGTACATTAATGATAACATATATATATATATATATATATATATATATATATACACACACACATATATTTTACAGAGAATGGGGAAATAGATAGGCTTTCAATAAAGTGCCAAGAATTACATTGTATATAACACATAGTTAAATTTTCTTTCAAAATTAATCTAACTGGCACATTAAACATAAAAAATTCAGTAAAGAAGAGAACCAAAGGAATTGGGATTCTATGTAGAAAGTTAATTCAAACTCTGACATATTGTTAAGAGAAATAAATCAAACTGAAAAAAGGCAAATAAAATACTTCAGATCTTTTGGTGCAATTAACCATCTTTTATTGGAATAAAACTAGAAAATTAAAGATTTAGGCAAAATTTTGACTATCTGATTTAGAAAGACAAATGAAAGAAAAATCTTAATTTCTCTATTTACAAATTATTGATGTGTTTGTTGTTTTTATCATGAGAAAGTGATCTAAAAGAAGTATTCCAGTATACTATGATAAGAAATTTATCATATCCATTTAGAGTGATATGAAATATGCTAAATTCTGCCAAAAATCATCTTTTTTAAAACAGCTGTTTTTGAAATAACCAAAAACGTATATCCATTGTACAATTATACAAGAAATGTTAAAAATACAATATATACAACTTTTTAAAAAGGGATAATGCAATTAAATATACAGTATTTCATCTATTCTAAGATACATCTGTGCTCACATTTCAACATTCTGAAATCAGTATAGTCAATAGTGTGGCACTGATTAATTATCAGTTTTTTTCTTTCTTTGATACAATAAAATAATGTACATCTTAGCAACCGGTGGTGTCTTAAATTTGAAGAAAATAGCTATACCCTTTTATGTCATTTTTCTTATGGAAAGTTCAAGTCAAAAAATGTCTAGGTTTCTGGTCACTTTGATATGAAAAGATGTTGTTCTTACCTGCTCACAGGGTGCTTTCTGCAAAGTAATTGTGAATTTATCCTTGCCAGTTCCTTTCACAAGGATATACTGGCACATGCCAATGAAAGAATAATGTCGACCATCAAAAGTTGTAAAATGAGAATCACCCACAACAGAGCACTGAACTACAAATAAGAAGAAAAATAAAGAAGAGGTAGAAAAAGAGGAGAAAGAAATTAGATTAATTCTTTGAAAAGCAGGAGGTCAATTTATGAAAAATAATCATACATCAATACAAAGTTTAAAGTGTTTAAAACTTTAAACTTGAAAAAATTACTAGACTAATTATGTAATAAATTTAATTTAAAAATTATTAACTGATAGCTCTTCTGCAATACTTTATAGGTTTTGTAAGATTTTTACTTTTTAAATAAATTTTTACAAAATATGCCTGCTCAAAGTTAGCATTGATGCAACTTTCCATTTATTCTCTAAATCCTGCATTTATAGATGATTACATCTCTTGCTACGTATGAAATGTCTTCATGAATATTAGTCCTATCGTCTTCCCAATTTAAAGAAAATATCTCAAAAATATTTTAAAAGATTTTAAAAGATTACCTGGACAGTCATGCTCGGTGCAGTTCCAAATTCCGCCAACACAAACACTAAATGAAATTTTTAAAATATTAATGTACTGGTATAGAGAAACCGTGCTAATGTTTGCATCAAAATATTTATTGATGTACCAGGCTATAACATGTTCACAAGTTCAGAATAATCTGACTTAAAAAAATACCTCTGGGAAAGCTCATTGACTGATTTAGGGTTGGATAGCACCAACCTAAATTATTATCTTTGGTGTGTCATACTTAATAATGACTGAAGATGGGAACATCAAAATAGTGAAGAACAAAAATACCATTTAAGCAGAGGACTTCTGCTTTATGTTGTGTGCTTAGTGTTTAGACCAATAAAAAAAGTAACACATGCAAAAACATTTACCGATATCGTTAATGAAATATACATTAAGAATTAAGATTAACAAATTAGCTCTTCTGCTAAAGTACAAATTATGCAGGTTCACCTAGAAGATCATCAAACATTAAAAAGAGAGATGTCATCTAATGTAATATAAAATCTACCGTCTCCCCTCATAATGTAGAGCTTTGGAGGAACTCAAATGAACATCCAAGAACAAGGTCATTCAATTGAACTTCATTTGTATGCACTGACAGTAAAGGGAAAAGAGTCTGATGACATTTAAACCTGTTTCTTTTTAGGACTGTACTGGAGGAATTTCATGTTTGCCTATAGTCTTAGTTAATTTAATAAGAATTTCTAACTGTTTCTAATCATGGCCAAAAATTGAACTTATGAAGAGTCACTTTTAAAGTACTTTTTAAAGTAAAGTAAAGAAGCCCAGAAACACCATCAATTTTGAAGAGTAAAAGTATTTACAAATTAATTATTACAAATAATACAAAAATACAATGGATCCATCACATATATATATATAAGATTTTATGTAAATTCCAAAGGAAGTGATAAGACTTACATCATCAAAGAAAATAGATCCTTCCCTCATGGGGTTTAAATAAAATACAAACTGTATCTTGCAATTTGGGGAAGAAAATCACTAATATTTAAGTATATTCCTTTAAGCATCTGTCTATTAAACTTGTAAGCTAGTCAGTTGCCAAAAATAATTGGTTGAACATTGATCACATACCATTCAGTACATTCTTGCTCAATTTTTGAACCAACTGAAAAAGCTAATCCATGAAAACTACATGGGCAATTTTCCAAGGAGATGCAAGTTCCATTGTCCATTATGAGACCTATTTAAGAAAAATATATATCAAATTCTCAAAAGAAATAATAAAGACTGCATTCTTTGAATTTAATAACTCAACCAACTTTTGTTGAATACCTGCTTACATTAGGTGCTAGGGATAAAAATTCTTCACTTTCACGGAGTTGCCAATGACCCTGATAAAGGGGCCCATTTTGAGGGTTTTCATCTTTCTTATCCCATGACATACAATCAAAAAATCAAAGTTCACCATACAGCATAAAAGTAACTTGACAGTATTTCCTTATTTTGGGGGAAGGAGAAAATATTTTCTTGGTTTAGACTCTGTTCATCCCAAAATGAGAAAGAATTATACTATGATCATACAAAAAATAAAGAACTAGGTAATGCTGAAAAAAGGGTCCATCTAGTGAACTGATTGCTACTTCTTTCTGACAAGTAAAGGAGGTTGAGCCAGAACATAAACCAACCATATTACTAAGCACAATGTTTCATTCAGCTGACCGCTTTCTTTTTCATAGCAAGACTTTCTAGATGAAGGAAGCATTGGCTTATATTTTGGTACACGGATTTATATTTTAAGCTCCTTATCTCATCTTTGATTGGTAACAAACAGTTAATATCATACTTTGGGTAGCACTGACAACAACAGACTGAGGTCAATAAATCTGTGTTCCAACTGGTCCTCATCCATATTAAGTAATGACCCTGGGAAAATCACTTAACCTCTCTGGGATTCTTTTTATTTTTATTTTTTTGAACCTGTAAAAATAAAAAGGTTGGAGTAAATTCTCAATGTTCTTTATAAATGTCTATCATCAGTATAGCAGAGTCAGTCCTAAATTTAAATCCCACCTCTATCACTTACTATGCAACTTTAATCTGTCTGAGCCTCAGTTTTATGGCAATTAAGATGGTTAGATAAAATAATTTATGGGAGCACTGAGTGCCTGGAACATAGCTGGCCCCCAATTCTTGGTTCTATTCTTTACTGATGCTAATCAGGAGCTGATATAAATGCCAATATAGTTTTGATAAAATAGATAGTGTTATTATTTACTTGAATTTTTTATTTTCTAGAGGTAATTCAAGAGCTTCATAAATTATATGTGATTACAATAAGGTACTTTTTAACTTTATGAAGAAGAAATTAAGGCATGGAATATTAGAAGATTCAAAGTTATCCAGCAAATCAAAAGAAATGTTAGAAATAGAGAACTCAAATTTCATGATTCCAGGGCTTTATCACTCAGACTTCAGACTTAATTAACAATGACTTAAATGTTCAACACTACTTTAGAGCCTATGCATGACATTATCACTTTTAACCTTTGATATCAAGAACTATTTCTTTGACTCATGGAATATAGGGACTGTTAATCTTCATATCCTCTACATCTAGCATAATACTAGAAGTTGCTCAATAACTATTTTTAGGTTGCACTAAATATGAAAAAATGAAAGATAAATTTATTATAGCATTTAATGGCAACTACCCAACATAGTACAGAAAATGCATGTCACAGAACTTCAGAGGAATTCAGAGAAAGTAGCTACAGTATTAGTGTAGAACAAATTTACTTGAGTCTTAGAAGATGGATAGAATATGGGTAAGAACAGAGAGGGAATCAAACAGCCCCAGAAGTTTGGCAATCAGTGCATAAAATGTTCACAAAAGGAAAAAAAAGTCATGCAAAATCTTTTAAATACTAAAACTACATTCTGGCCTGAACTCTTGTACTGTCAAAATGTGAAGGCTTTTTCTGTGGATTTGCATTCATCTTTAAAAACATGAAAATATATAAATTATTAAATATTTGTAAATATTCAAGAGAAGAAAAGATTTGCCAAGACTCTAGATTTCAAATTTCCCAGGAAAATTATAATCAATGAGCCTTTTATTAATGACAAGTAGTTATGTAGTTTTTCCTCCTACAAGGGTTTCAATTTTCTAGAAGAAAATTGCCACTGCCCTAATGTCATGGGAGAGGACATCAAGACATTAATTTCAGACAGTAGGTACCCATTCCCTGAGTGCAGACACGGTTGCTCTCATGAGACACTTACCATCTGGGCAGTAACATCCATCAAGACAGTGGAGATTGCTCCCCAAACATTGGTTCTCAAATGTGCAGGTTGGTGGGCAGCAACTGATACAATCCCGATGAACAAAGCTATCATCACATTTATCAGCTGAAATGGGCAAACGGGGGAGCTGTAAGTCAACTTTACTCACCTTTCTTTCAAAAAGAATTACAGAGTTTCAAAGAGTATACAAGTTTACAAATTACTTATAATTGCATCAATACCTAAATACTTGCAAGTCATTTGCTCTGAGTACTAGGATGAATTTTGAGTACCAGGAGAAGCCTAAAATTTACAAAAGTAAAGAGGGCTTGGAAAATAAGAAAACATACTGCATGCTGGAAAGTCATCTCTCCAGTCTTGAATCGGGTATCCTGCATGGGAACAGGCTCTAGCATACTCCGTGGCTGCTCGACAATAGGTATCATCATCATCAGTTCTGGAAAGAGAAAAGATGTACCAGAATCACATAGGAAGCACTGACAGAAGCCAGGCCTTTGATCTCTTGGTCCCTAGAAATGCCGAGTGCATGGGGAATTTTCCAATATGTGTGTCTAATAATATCCTATCGTGGACAATAACAGAGAAAACCTATAAACCTACAGCTAAATAAACCAGCTAAATCGGTGCAGATAAGTTATCTACATCAAAGTCTTTCAATACTTTGGATACTTTTCTCTTGAGTCAAGGAACAATCTATACTAAAAAAGATTTCTCTTTTAATTACGACATTCTTGCCAGATTCATTGAATGGATTTTTTTTTTTTTTTGGCTCTCCCACAAAGCATCCAGACTTTTAGAATTTACTAAATCCAATTACAACAACTAAAATTCTATCACACCAAAAACATTAAATATGAGATACCAAGATACCATGCTTTTGATAGCCCATATATTGGAATAAAAATAAATACTAATAAACTGTAGCACCCAAAAGTGCTTTGATGATTCTTTAGAGGCCCTTGCAATAAGATCCCAAAGCATTTTTGAAAGAATGAATAAATAATATTTAACTTAAGATTTAAAGAAGAGTTTGAGTTCTTTCAAGTTCAAATTACTAAAGGTTGTTACTTTTATAACATTGCTTCAAAAGCAAATAGTCTCTATTTTTACATAATCGCCTTAGAAGCTCCCTCAAACAATCATTTATTATAAGACATCTGCCAACTCTCAAAGCAGATTAACAAGGCCCCAACAAAATAAGCAGGGCTCATAACCTGGTGGTGGGCTTGTTTTTCAACTCAACCCAAACTCAAAATATCTTATAAGATAACGACCTTAAGAATGTTGTATTTTGTGAACCTTAACATTTTCAGTATTTCTATTGTAAAAGCCACCATCTCAAATAGCACTTATCTTGCATAACTGTAATTGAAGCCATTCAGCTTATCTAGTCCAATTAACAGAGGTTTAGGAGGAAAAAAGGACTGAGCATAAAGCTTCAGAAGCTCAGAAAATATTCTAAACCACCAAATAAGAAAAGTCTCTGAAAAAGTATAAGCTAAAATTATTTAATTCCTGGGAAGACATTCGATTTCTTATTTACAATGTGCATTAAAATATGTGCATTGCTTCCTGCAATTATTTGGTGGTTAGAAAGTTAGCAAAGTAACTGAATTTTTATTTTTTTTCAACCCCATCCAACTATTATTAAAATAGCTACCATTTATTAAGGGTCTCCATTACTCTAGACACCGTGCTAGGCACATTGCAGACAGCATTTCACTAAAACTAAAACTCACAATGGAGCAAGGAAGACATTATTACCCCAATTAACTGAGGGGAAAGTGAGCTTATTTTTCTATTTTGAATGTTAGTTTGATTGCAGAAAATAAGCACTAAAGAATACCTGTTTTCAAAACAATTAACTTTGCCATGACAAAATTAAAAGCATTTGCTTGCTGCTAGGTTTAGCATTCTTAGTAGCAGGAATAGGAAGGCATTTCAAAGATTGGTATTGTATCATCCTTCAAGTTCCTACTCAAATGCATCTCTTCTATGGGGCCTTTGTTGGCACTCCCAGATAAAGCCAGCAGTTGTCTCTGCCACCTTCACAGCACTGTGCATTTAGGGCATTATGTCATTGCTGGAGACCTGTATCTCTGTCCCAGGAGAATACGGGATCCCTAGGACAGGGCCGTGTTGTAATTGTTTCTGTTTCTCCAATGTGTGGCACAATGCCAGGCTCAGAAGAGACGCCCAGAAAATGTGTTGAATTAAATTTAAGATAGGATTGTCATATATGCAGGAAAATAATTTATGTTCAGCCAATTCACATTTTCATTCTGGTGCTACAGGATCATTGTGATACAATTCTCTAATATAAGAAATAAAGAAAATCTCCTGTAGGAAGAAAGAATGTAGGTAGGACCAGTCCTAGGTCATATAATAAGGAGGGGTGGTGAAAGCAAACACTTGCATCTTCTCACTTGCCTTTAACAATACCCACTTACTGGCTGACAATACCCTTTCTTTGTTATTACATGCCTGCTCTGTCCCCAAAGCCTGTCTCTGCACCACAAACATATCACTTATGGTGTCAGCTAATTTCAGCTAGTAAAAAATGTGTCTCCACCACTGATATATTTATTTTCCCTGAAGAAAGACTCAAAGTTTCAAAAGCCAAAGCCTACGAATATCAAAATTTCAAAAGGCAAAGACGCGTATTTCTTTTTTTCTTTTCTTTTTTCAATTTGAGAAGTAGTGAGTTTACAAAAGGTTAATTTCTTAATGATGAAATTTTTGATGAAGTGGATGTGGAGGCGACCACTTTTTGTCTTCTGATATCCAGTATCTCTTTCTTATTTTCAGTATTAGAATACCCAAGTTGTTGCTGGGTAGATGGCAGTTCAGCCAAAGACATTTCCCAGCATCCCTTGCATCTAGACGTGGCCATGTTTCTAGGTTCAGGCCAAAGGTTTAAAAGTAGAAGTGGCACAAGAAACTTCCAGTTCATTTCCTTAAAAAAATAAAAATAAAATTTAAAAAGCTACTAGCCCTCTACTTCCTTTTTTCCTCCCTTCCTTCCTAAGGGCTTAAATGTGGACATGGTCAAATTGAGCCAATTTGGGCCGTGGAATTGAGAATAATACCATAATACCCTAGGCCATAGGGGATGGTGTAGCAACAAGATCAATGAGTCTTTGGAAATTTTAACCCAAGACCAATTACTGGGAGGGTTCTTACAAAAGAGAAAAAGAAATGTTCATTTAAGTCACTGTTACTCTGACAGTTGAAGCAGTCAAATAATAACTTATAAATGGAAAATGACTTTCCAGGACTTACCAAATGAAACTTCAACTCAGCCTACTTGAAAAAAGTGTACTAAAGATGAAAAATGGTAAGGCAAGTGAACACACTACTAGAGAAAGATGCAAGAATGATTCACTGTGGAATATAGAATTTTTAATTACATATTCATATCATAGGTACATAAGGGCCATGGCCTTCTCTACAGGGATTCTTAAAAGAGACCCGGTAACAAATCAAAGAGATCTAATAATATAGTTCCTAAATAAGAAGAAAAACCAAATAGGGAACAGAATTTTTCAAATTATGAGTAATGTCAGTAAGTACTCAATATTTTAAGTGGAAGGGGAGTTCTTTCAAAGCTCTTGCATTATTCTAGGAATCAATGAAATTTAGTGGCTCTACACATAAATCAAGTCATAATTGCACCCAACTCAGAATCAACAAATAAGCTTATTTTGTCACAAATAAGCTTATTTTGATATCTGAAAAATATCTTTATATTAATTGTTTTGTGGCAATCATAATTTAATTAAAGCAGAGCAGTTATAGATAACACAATCTGATACTCTCTCAACCCTTCTTCTTTGCTCTTACCTCTGACAAGCTTAAACCTCTTGACAAGCTACCTAAAGTGCCTTTTAAGTGGTTTTATGCAACCGAAAATTAGTCTGGTCTTTTACAAAAAAAGTTCCCATGTATCATTTGCATTTCTTGGAATTTTAGAAAAATGCAGGTGCATTAAATTTACCTGAGGTATTCTTGAACATCCAAGATGGCTAATCACATAAACATGATAAATTTTTGAAAAAATAAAATAAAATGAACACTTCAACAACAGGTAAATTATGGAATCTATATTGATGAACATATTATGAGGAGTCTTACTGAATTTTTTCCCTAGATAACCACCTATTCCAGGTGTTCTTATCCTGGGGTCCACAGATATACAGGGGCCTACAGATTAGGGATCTGAGGTTAGAATGCAGGTGTCTATGCCCTTGGATGAGAAAAATATTACATCTTTTTTTTACTAATGTGCAACTGAGAAACAGCATTTCCATGAATTTTGCAAAGAATAACACATCACAATGGCATCAACACTATGTGTGACTTTATCCCCAACAGAAATCATAATTGTTTTCATACCTCATTAGTTTTTACAGATATCACAAAATATTGTTATCAAATTTACAGTAATGAGTAGACCTTAAATACTTATAAAACACATGTATCACAAATTCATATATATTTTACTATTTTGATAACTCTATTAAATATAATTGATTTCCTTTGTAATCTTATGTGTTTTATTTTGTTCACTCAAAACATTATTCTGGAAAGGAGTCTACAGACATCTCTAGACGTTCAAAAGAGTCAGTGGCACAAACATGATTAAGAACTGTTGGATTCCGTTCGCGCTCCTCATGTAAAACACTTAGCACAGTGCCTGTTATACAGAAAGCTTTCAACAGCTGGTGGTACAGTTTATGTTTTACATTTCCCGTTACATTTGTGAGATGCCAGAACATGGCTAAATTACAGAAGTATCTTTTGTTCTTCTTCTTGGATAAAGAAAATTTTATTGCAAATATGAATCATTTCACTTACTTGCAAAGATCATTAACACAGCTGGCAATATATGAATATGGATCAATATATTCATGGCAGCTGAGAAAAGGAAACTGCAACAGCGTCTGACACTTGAAGAAGATTGCCTGTGAGGAAAAAGATGCCAGTCACCAGAGAATATTTAATAACATGTATATTCTCATTTTCATTAGTGATCTTATTTGCAAGAACGTTGGTTCTTACCAGGAAAGAGAAGGTAATTTATGCTCACAAATTTTAGACAACATTTTTCTAACTCCATGTTTTCATGATGAGGACTGCTTTTATGAAACTCGTTATATTCATTATTTCTGTAATAATCTTATAGTCATTCTCTGTTGCACTTACCTTTCCTACATTTAAAATTTTTTGTAATTTTGGTGTGTTTGCACTTAAAATGCTTAATGATAAATATACAAATAATATGATGTGTATTATGTTCAACATGCCCATATTTTTCACATCAAATTTACCTCAAATGCTGGCATTCCACTTGAGCATGGATTTGGAAAATCCGATGGTGTTGGTACACACTTGTTGTCATCTGGAGTTTGAACCAACCAACTATTTGCAAACATAGCAATGTCTTCTGTATAGTCCTCTATTTCACACAAACACACACACACACCAAAAAAAATATATGTAACAGTATCATTTTCCACAAACATAGACACAGTTCTTCAATACAAACTTTCTGATAAGAAAGGTAAACTTGATAACCTAATTAACCAATGACATTAGACTGCAACATCATTTTAGCATAATAAAAATAAATTGAACAAAGTATAAGTATCAAATGAAAGTTAGTACAATTGGAGAGAAAAAGTAATCTCATGGAAACAAGATGCGGAACGACTGAATGCAAGCAGGTACAAAATACGTATCGGTGAGGCACAAATTAGTCGATAGAGAGTTTGTGCTCTAATAATAAGCATAAAACTAAGACATACAAGTAAAAGTTTGACGTAAAATTTCTGAGACAGCCCTCTCATTATATTTGATATTAGTAAGGACCTTACTAAAATTCCAGTTCCACTTTTGGGGTCCACAACAATTTTTTTTTCATTTTTGTTAGCCCTTTGGGAGATAATCAGAGGACAGCATTATAAATGATTAAAGACTAGAAAAGACACACAAAGAAGAAAAACTAAGAAGTGAACATATTTCATCTAAATTTTGTAAACAGTTTTTTTCTAAACAAGGTCAGGATGGAGCCCAATAATAAGAATCATGAAGCTTAGCCCAGCATTATTTAGAGCTAATATCTGATCAGCAGAAAACAGACGGTTGGGTTGGTGGTAAGCTCCCTGTAAGCTCCACATCAAGTTTAAATGGTCTCAGTACCTGGCCTCTCAGAATAGGTTGGGACCTGACATGGAAATTAATCCTGCCCCAGATTCAGAGACTGAGTCTCAAATCTCATAGACTTGACAGAAGCAAACAATATGACATTTCAAAGTTCCATCAAAGCCAATTAGACTTCAAATTTGAACTTCAGGTGCTCCAAATTTACATGACCATAAGGTTTGTCACAGATGATAATCTACAGCACAACTAGAATCAACGATCTCCATGTCACCTATGTATACCTGTCTCCTTTCCCAAGTCAGATATTTCACTCTACTCTGCCAGCATCTTCAACAAAGGAAGATAATGTCTACATGTTACCACCAATTGTTGAGAAATTGTGGAAGTTAATTATCTATAAGAATGTTTTTCTGTGTTAGTATAAAATCCCAGACCTTACTGTGGCCTGGAAGAGTCTGGCCCCTGCTTTCCCCTCCCCCTAATCTTCTATTCCTATTCTTGTTTAATCTGCTGCTGTCATGTTGGCTTTGTGCTATTCTTCAAACACTCAAGTTCATTCACATCTCAGGGCATTTGCACTTTCTCCTCTCCTCCAAAAACATTCTTCCCTCAAATCTTCCCATAACTCCTTCCCCGACTTCACTTAGGCATCCACTCAGCTCAATGTGTCCTCCTTAGAGAGGCTTTCTCTGCACAATAACTATCACCAAACCACACACTTCTCTATCAGTCTTTAGCTCCTTCCCTACTTTGTTCTTTTTTATGGCTGCTATTGCCCACTAAAATTACATTTTAATTTGTTTGCCTCTATTTGTATTGTCCTCCATTACAATATATATTGCATGAAGGGAGGGAACTTTGCTAACCTGTTCTATTGCTGTATCCCAATTTAGTATCCAGCATACAGTAAGTGTTCAAAATACATTTGTCAAATAACTGAATGAATAAAGACAAGAAAGTTTGCAATATTCATTAAACAGATTTTTAGAATCCTAGAGCTTTCAGATGTGTCTGGCCTACATCTGCATCGTTGACATTTTTAAAATTGTTACACACTAAACTAGTGGGCTTGCTCCAATATATTTATCTGAAACTAGGAAAACTGACATCCTTTTTAAGTAAATCTACTAACCACACTTCATTTTTAAAAAAATCATCATATTAAAAAAAGTCCACAGAATCAAAATTATTTCCTAAAGGTTCATTTATTTCAATATTTACGCCCAAATTTTGTTACAAATAACAGTGTTGGGAAGTGGATATAGCTCAAGTGGTTTGAGCACCTGCTTCCCATGTATGAGGTCCTGGATTCAATCCTTGGTACCTCCAAAAACAAAACAAAACAAAACAATGCAAAAACAACAGTGTTAATCCCTTGGGGTTCACGTTGATTCCAGCTTTTGAGTCACACATGTAGGTATTTTACTATGTTGCATAAAGAAGTGAGTCTCAAAAGTTATTTATTAATGTGAGAATTTAAATCCATATTAATTAGTGTTCTGGATCCTGCTAAACTAAAATTAAAATGCTAATTTATAGCATAATTTGGGGACACTTTTGAGAATGAAAGAGAGGCACTATTAATAATTATGCTGGAACAACAACAGTAACCAGGACTTCTCTGTTGGTGTGTAGCTAAGTGTAGACATGAATTATGGAAACAAAATTCTCAACTAAAAACAAATTAAAATCTTCCTACATGTACAGAAATTCTGCAAAGCCTCATTTCTTTGTGAAGTCATCCCTGAAGAAAGAGAAGGAATGCAAAGAGAAATGCAATTTTAATCACTGATAACAGATTATGTGTTCAATGATTTTCAATCAAACTGTCTAACTGCCTCCAAAGATTTATCTAATCAGCAAAATGCAGGCAAAATACTAGGCATCTTAACACAAAAGGTGATAAGGCTCATCTGTAGACATTTTCTTGCATTAGCATAGTATGGGAGAAAATCCCAGGATATATTCTAGTCACATCTTTAGTTGTTGTAAGTTAGTTGTGTTATTTTCTTTTGTTTTAATTCTCTGCCTTACACTTTTTACCAAATAAAATTGTGAAGAAGCTAAAAATTCTCCTTTTAGGCTCTTTCTACATACAGTCTTGTGTCCTTACCTTATTCAATTGTCTCCCACCAGTCTTCCTTCATATATATATATATAACTGAGGCAGCATGACTATATATATATATATATATAGTCATGCTGCCTCAGTTATCTCATTGTAAACACCCATTTTATGCTCCAGGTTATCAAGTTCTGTGTGGTCTTAATTCAATCCTTAACATGAATCTCCTTGCCTCTAACAAGAGCAGATGCTACATTCTATCCTGGTCTCCATAACATGTTCCCTGGATATTCCAGGGACAGTTGTACATGGCTGCCTTTTCTAACCCTAAAACTGAGAACTGGAATGAATATAACTTTTTCATGAAGCTTTGATGCAGAAGAAAAAGAAATTCATAGTTACCAACTCATTGGTTCTACCTGATCCAAATCCCTGCTTCCCAATACAGACTCTAGTTTCTCATTCCTAATACCCAAACCCCTCCAATCTATCCCCACCCTCCACCAGACCAGAATGAGCTCTGTTTTGCCATTGGGCTTTGTTCTGCTGATGGGCTCCATTCGGCTGATGGGTTCCAGAAAAGGGAAGCCAAACTTGCAGCATCAGTCTAAACACCATCTCGTGGTGATATCATACTGTACATCTGTATTGTGCTCATCGACTTTTGAAGATTTTCAGGGTTATTTTCTCATTGAATCCTCACAGGCTGGTAAGCAATCAGGGTCATTATTATTATCTCCATTTTACATATGCGGAAACTGACTACTTAGAGTCCTGCTCTCTACTCTAGCTGCTAGTAAACTAATCCTGATGATGCATTATCCACCTCAGGTAAAATATTTGCATTTTAACAAGGGCCTCTGAAAGCAATGACTTTAACTAAAAATGTTCAATTCAGCTCTATTATAGGCTTATTGAGGAGTACCAGAGATGATTATAAATTAACTAAAATTTATTATTAACTAGGTGGCAATCACTGTACTGTTTCACGCAGATTGTTTCAGTTGTTTGCAACTCTATGAGGTATATACTATTACTGTATCCTTAAACTTAGATTATTTATTAAGTGGCAACAAAGATTTTGAATCCCAACAGTGTGACTTCAGAGCCTACACTCTAAGTAGACCTTTCACTATATGTTAAAAGACAAAATCTGGACAACTCATTTCCATTAATTTTATAACATACATCAAAAAGAATTAGAGAATGCGAATATTCTCGCTGACCTGATTTTGTGATAATCAGGGTAGGCTAAACATTTGCTATATTAGAAACCATGCATGTGTCCCCAGACCTAGTTTTTCTCCCTAGGTCTGATTTTTAGAATGCTGGTGATAAACCAAGCCTGATTTATTATATGAACACCCTGTATGGAAATGACTAACTCTAGGTATCTTTGGTCAACCTTAAGAGATATAGCGGTGGGGTGGATGTGGCTCAAATGGTTGGGCGTCCATCTCCCATATGGAGGGACCTGGGTTCGATCCCCAGGACCTCCTGGTAAAAATTAAAAAAAAGAAAAATTGGAAGGCTCACGGGCCACCAGGCCCCGTGTGCGGGTGTACTATCAGGCCGCACCGAGCCACGCAGCAAGATGACGTAACAAGAGAGTGACACAAGGGAGAACCAAAACGAGACGCACTGAAAAACCAGGAATTAAGTTAGTGCAGGCGGTAGGACATCTCTCTCCCGCATCGGAGGTCTGGTGAAGACAGGAGGAGAAAGATGATAAGAGAGGGCAGGAAACAGACACAGAGAATTGCCCAGCGAATGGACACAAAAACAACAAAAGGGCAGGGGGGACGGGTAAAAATGGATAAGAGTAAATAAATAAATCTTAAAAAAAAAAAATGAGTGATAGTACTTTACAGCTCAAAAGGAAATTTCACACACATTTATTTCTGCATGGGATTGGGAGCCAGTCAGATGTGTACTCCAACCTGGACAGCAATTTAAAAGCTGTGTTATATTGGCCAGGTCACCATGTTTCCTCATTGTAAAATTAACACAATACTACCTAACTTACAGAATGTTGTGAGGGTTAGGAATAATATAGGTATATACTCATATTAAATATTGCTATAAATAGTACCAAGTGATAATATTATTGACAACTCTGTGAGCTCAGAATTATCATATCCTCATTTTACAGTTGAAGAAACTGAGCATCAGAGAGAGATGAATGGCCTCAAATTACAGTACTTAGAAGAAGTGAAACAAGACTCAAAGGCAGACCTGTTGGAACTAAGAACAGTATTCTTTCTTATTGTACTTCTCTGTGTGTACCTAAACCAGGACTGTGGCCTCTGATTCTCTCATTCTGTTGCCCCTGCAAACTGGCAACTGAATTGAAAACAGAATCCATTTTTAATAGGTCATTGAGGTTAGCATCATGACTTAAAATGAGTAGATGATTACACAATAAGTCATTACACATGATAAAATCTTTTCATATTACTGTTCAATTTTGATAATCCTGTTTGCATTTCATTATCTTTAAAAAACTGTTATTTTTAAGTCATTTAATTCATTCTTATCAAGACTGGATACAAAAGAGTTTTCATTCTAAAGTAGACAAGCTTGCCCCAAATGGGTTTGAGTCACTAGAATGTAAGCTCAAAGAGGGCAGGGGTCTTTATTTGTTTTGTTCACGGATGTATCCCAAGCTCATGTAGTAGACCCTGGCACAAAACAAACATTCAATTAAAATTTTTACATGGGTGAAACCTGTGTCTTAATTTAGCAAGTGTAAACAGATAGTGGTTTTTAAGAATGAAAAAAAAAAAAAATTCCTATTCAATCCTCATTTAAAATCACTAAAGCAGACAAGTAATTACCCAACCTAGGGCAAGTCTTCAGGGAAGTCTGGGCAGAGAAGGAAGACCTTAAAAAGTTCCCACACATTTCTGCCACTCCACTTACCTTGCTGAATTATGAAATCATCAGACTGAATGTCGTTGAAGTTTCCACATAGGCCACATGATTTCCTTTTATGCTCCTCAGACAGTTTGAGGTAAATTCCAGATACTCCATCCCAAGCCAAGGAAAAACCAAAGGTAGTTTTCACCAGAATGTAGTCAGCTAGTTTCTCAATGAAAACCTGCCCAATTGTCTGAGGCAATGTTAAACTTGAAAAACAGAGCAAAGGTAATTTAAGCATTATAATGAAAGATCAGTTGCAGATTTTTTTTTTCCTTGAAGTGGTTAAGATAGCTAAATAAAAAAGAATTATTCCTCAAAATTGTGAAAAAAACTATGTAGTTAGATCTCTTAAGCAACAAATCTATAAGAAATCTGAACTTTAAAAAAAAAAAGTCAACATTATATAAAGAGGAAATAAAAATGATACCTGTTTCCTCATACTGATATAGATTATATACTTAAAATTGATGATTCTTTCAAATAAACAAATACACACAACTGCTAAACATCATTGTTTTTTTTAAATCTGGAAAATAATATTGTCTACTTATAATAATGAGTGCTAAAATGTATTTATTTTTCATATAAAGAATTAAAGATAACCCTAACTAT
>JAQZBX010062033.1:0-16983 GCA_029593785.1 Cabassous unicinctus
GGTGCTCTATCCATTGCGCCACACCCGCTTCCTGCCGTGAGGTTGCTGCATCAGCCCACCGCACCGCTCAGGCCGGCGTGCCCTCACAAGGAGGCCTCGGGACGCGAATCCGGGCCTCCCATATGGTAAATGGGGGCTCTATCCACTGAGCCACACCCGCTTCCCATGAACTAATATTGATACATTGTCACTAAAGTCCTTACTTTAATCAGGTTTCTGTAGTTTTTATCTCATATCCTTTTTATATTTCAGGATCCTATCCAGGATAGCACATGGCGTTTACTTGCCCCAAGAGAAGTCTTGCCCACACTTTAAAAAATTGTGTGTACATGCACTTGCACACACAGCGTGTGCACACACAAATATGCACGCATGTGCACACGCACATATCACATCACACACCCCCATCCTCCTCCTCTGCTTTGTCTCCAATAGCACTTGTCATCACCAAATGGAATTTCCTCCAATAGGACTTGTCATCACCGGGCGGACTCTCTATACCATTGATTTTTCGCCTGCTTATTGTGTGGCCTCCACATGGAGGCAGTGATTTTTCTCTCTCGTGCTGCTAGATCCTTAGTGCCTAAAACAGGGCTTGACGCAAAGTAGGTGCTGAGTGGGTATTTGTAGAATGAACGGACAGAGGGAACAGATGATGTAACAGATGATGTAACAGATGTTACATCCGAGTTACCCCTGTGAGAAGCTCTTTACTTTTCCATTCTGTTATCCAAGCCTAAAAGTTGATGATTTACAAAAATCAGGCACATTCGTATGAAGTTTTCATATATTTTCATCCTACTAGGTGTTTATGTTTGGGATTCAGTGGAACATGAAAGTAAAATAGAAAAAGTAGGGAGATAATCTTGATTACAGAGCTAAGCAAAACAAAGCAAAAAAAAATCTTACCATTCCTCCCCAAATTGATTGGGGAACTAAACAATTTACTATGCCATTTGCAGAGGGAATGATTCGAAAAACCTGCATAGGCGTGTGAATTTAGCAACTTACCTCTCCGAGACAGTGTTTCCTCCTGCTTTTTCTCAGGCTTGCTCTGAAACATTGTGTAAGCTGGGAGGTCTGCCTCTCCCACTGGCTTGTCTCATCTCATTCAGGGATCCCATAGTCTCCTTGACCTCTGCCTTTTGCTGCTTCCCCTCAGGCACAGCCGTTCACAGGAGAGCTCCCTTCCCAGCAAACTCTGCCCATCCTTGGGGAGAAGCTGCACCAGGTTTTCCACAACGTCCTGGAGAACCTGTCTAACGTCATGAGTGGCTACTGTCTGCCAGAGCCTATTTTCAGCATCAAGGTTAGTGAGCTGTGGAGAGCAGGTGTGTTCTCTCCACTCACGTGTGGGTGCCTGTCAAGACACAGAAGGGGTGGAGAGGGTGTGGCTCGGTGGTTGAGCACCTGCTTCACGTGTCCAAGGACTCAGGTTCAATCCCGGGTACCTCCTAAAAAATTGAAAAATAAAAAAATTTTTAAAATAATAAGAAAAAGAGACAGAAAGGCTTCATTCAAGAAAACGGCTCGTCCCCGTTGTCTCCCTAAAGGGCTTGTTCTCTTGAACGCTCTCGACTTGGCCGTAAACATTGACGTCCCTTCCGTGGTGCCCTGCAGCTCAAGACTGAGAATGTTGAAGTAGCTTAGTTAAGAGAGTAGTCGTGGCGGGTAAGAACTCTTACTGTGACAACGGGGAATGCGCTTTGTTCAGAAGTACAACTGTATTCGTCGTCCACAATCCCAGTGTCCCAGTGTCTACTCACTCTACAGAGAAACAAGAAGTTCCCAAACTTGCAGACCTCTGTGAGGGCACATAACACTAAACTTACCATCACTAACGCTAACATCTCATGCTGACGGTGATGATGATGAAGAGGATAAAGATAATGACAATAGCCACCCTTTGTCTAGTACATCCCATGTGCCAGCTGCTATGCTCAGCACTTGGAATGCATTAAGTGACGTGATCCTCCCAACAACCCCAGGAGATAGGAACTGGTATTATTCCCATTTCACAGGTGAGAAAACTGAGGCAGCAAGATGCTAAGGAACTTGCCCTACTTCACACACGAAGAGGCAAAGCTGGGATTTGAACCCTGACTGTCTGGCTTTGGAGTCTGTGTTCTTAACCCCTGCGCTATGGTGGCTAGTTGTGACTGTTATCATTGCAGTGCTTATTTGGTCTTTGCACTTGCCAGTGATGTGCAGCATTTGACTTTTAAGCCTCACAGCCACCCTGTGAGGTCAGCACCGTTATCATCCCCGCCAGCATCTCAGGAAGCAGGTGTTAAGGGGCTCTGGAGCCACATGGCCTGGGTTGGTTCTTACTAGCTGGGTGACTTTGGGTGACTTAATTAACCTCTCTGTGTTTAAGTTTCCTCAACTGTAAAACAGAAATAATAGTTATATTACTTCATAGGGTTGTTTCTGAGGCTCAAATGAGAACCTACAGATAAAGTATTTAGAAGAGTGCCTGGCACTAAGCAAGGTCCAGCATATGTCCACTCTTCATCTGACCTTGTGTCTGTCCCCATCGCACTCTGGCTTCTGGGTGCACAGAGAGGGAGAGCTGGGCATTTCCTGGGAAGCCTTGTGCGCAGGGGTCCATTCCACTCCGGCCTGTGCCGGGGGCTGCTGGGCCTGGGTCTTTGGTCACTTGGATGCATGGGGCCTGAGCAGGCTGAGTGGGGTGGCTGAGGGCTGACCTGAGGTCCCCTGTTGCAGCTGAAGGAGTGGGTGCAGAAGCTCATGATGACCCTCCGGCACCCGTCGCTGCCGCTGCTGGAGCTGCAGGAGATCATGACCAGCGTGTCGGGCCGCATCCCCGCCCCCGTGGAGAAGTCGGTGCGCAGGGTGATGGCCCAGTACGCCAGCAACATCACCTCCGTGCTGTGCCAGTTCCCCAGCCAGCAGGTACGTGGCGCTCCGCCTGCCCTGAGCCCCGCTGGGGTGCTGGCACCCCGGCCAGGTGCCTCCTCGGAAACGCAGCTCCGTGTCGGTGTCCACACCAAGTGGGCTCCTAGAGACCCACTCACATCCTGAAAGGTTGGGGGCGGGGGGCTTGCTCCCGAGCCTTCCCTGCAGAGTCCCAGTATTTTCGCCAAAGCAGTGCTTCTTTGGGTGAATGCGAGCAGAATTCACTCCATATAACTGGGATTCAGAATAGGAGGAAGCAATTTGGTGCAGATGGACTGAGCATTTTCTAAAAATAAGTTGGCCAAAGTAAGTAGGGGAAATCGTGAGACTTTCTTACTGGTTTGTAGCTTGATTCTCTTCCTCTGGTGTTTGTACCGTGATAATCGTGGGGCCGTGTTAGGAACGGAAGCCATTCTAGGCTGGTTGGAAAACATTGCTAATCAGTCTACATTGGCCTCATTTTGTTCGTTTTTACGGTGTGGCTTTTGTCAAGCATTTTAAAGGTGATTTGCGTTTACAAGAGCCCCTCTGCCTATTACCTTCCTGCCCTGTGGCTGAAAGGGCTCCCTGCCACCCCCAGGTTAGTGATTTGGGAAAAGCTAGAGGTCAGCTTAGATCAGGCCATTTCCAGAGGTCAGCAGCTCTAGAGGATGGAATATTATTCAGCAAGAAAAATGAATTAAGTGTGATACATGCTACAAGTGATGAACCTTGAAAACGTTAAGCAAAGTGAAAGAAGCCAGTCCCAAAAGACCACCTATTGTATGATTCCATTTATATGAAATGCCCAGAATAGGCAAATCCATAGAGACAGAAAGTAGATTAGTAGCTGCCAGGGCTTTGGAGAGGGGGAAACGGCGTGACTGCTAATAGGTACAGCCTTTCTTTTTGGGGTGGTAAAAATGTGCTAGATTAGATATTGGTGACAGTTGCACAACTCTGTATATATAATAAAATCCACTGAACTGTACACTTTAAAAAAGGAGGATATTATGGTATGTTAATTAAATCTCAATTAAAAAAAACCAAAACTTTATAAAGGACCCCAGTTGACAAAAGTGCATGTTTGGACCTTTCAGGAATTTGTCATTGATGCAGGTTATTATTTTTTTTCCCTTTAAAAATATTTTTGTTGCCAAAAACTATATACCAATAACATTAAGTCTAATTTTAAAAACAGGAAAAACTGCCTTCCCACCCCAGCACCCCCATTTTCATTTGGGGTTGGGCGTTGTTTGCTCCTCTTTCCCCACAGCCATTCATATTTGTGCCAAGGTGTAATAGGAACATGCACACAGCTTTCTGCTGTGGCTATAATTCTGAGCCCTCAAATTCTGCAGGCGGCAGATGGGGATGGACGGGGCCGTTTCTGGGAAACCCGAGGGCTGTGGGGCTGGAGTTTCTGGTCTTTGAGTGAGCCTCGAACAGAAGCTCCATGGCAGCCGGTGGTGGGCCCTTCAGGTGACTTCGGTGCGGTGTCCGGCCCACCTGGTTGCTAGTGGCCAGACTTGTGCCGTTGTCCCTGTCCAGATAGCCACCATCCTGGACTGCCACGCAGCCACCCTGCAGCGGAAGGCCGACCGCGAGGTCTTCTTCATGAACACCCAGAGCATCGTGCAGTTGGTCCAGAGGTGAGCGCGGGGCCCTCCGTGGGGCGCGGCGGTCAGACAGAATCGCCCCGCGTATTGCACCAGGGTGGCGCACGGGGATGGGTGTCTCTTTTAAGCGCAGACTCTAAGCGAGCGACAGTGCGGTTGGGCCTGAGACCCCACGTACCGTCCTAGAACTGCACTCACTGGCAGCAGAGCCCTGGGCAAAGCACTTTCCTTGGTAAAATGGAAATTAATGCACTGGACAAGGTAAGGCACTTTGAACTGTAAGTGGAGGGCTTTTTCTAAAGTGCTGAACTAGCGAGTCCTCGGTAGTGGTAGGCTTGATGATGAGCCAAGGTGATGACATGACTTTAGACACGGTGAAGGACTCTACACATTGTTACCATTGTGGTATCACTTATCGCAAAGGAGAGCCGATGAATAATTTGTGTTTTATCGCAAGTGGTTGTTGAGTCTGCCCAGAACTATTGTGATGATAAAAAGAACTGCCATTTGCACGGAAAAAAAATCCACCTAACAAGAAAGTTTGCTTATGAAGCCAGAGTCAAAGCATTCTCAGACTCGAGTGAATCGATGCAGGGCCTCTGTACCATGTGCCGGGAAACCACTGGAGAAGGTGGTCTCTCTTTTCAAAGAGCTCCTTGGCTAATGGGGACACACATCGGCAATATTGGATTGCAGTTGAGGAAGGATGTTTTAGTGTGGCTTCTCCACAAATCAAGAGGCTCACAGCCAAGGACTAGGAGGGGAGTCCCTCCCCAGAGCACGTCTGCCCCAGACAACCAGCCTTAAACCCATCCTGCAGCTTCAGTGAAACATTCCCTAGCAGATTCCTCTGTGTTGAAAACAAACATCAAAGCTGTCCCGTGTTGTGTTATTATTATTTAAATCACATTTGTGTAAACAAGTGTTTTTGTTCTTGCTGTCTTTTGTTGTCATTTGGTGATGCTGGCAGAAGAGGGGGTGGGCAAGCTGGTTTCTGCTTCCCTAAAATTCAGTGTCACATCCCCTGAGAAACTTGAATCCCTGTGTTTAGATAAGCTTTAGAAGAGGAAATGTTTTGGGAAACATCCAGGTTAAAATTTTATTTTTAAAGGGAAACAAAAATTTTTGAGGGGAGCAAATGTAGCTCAGGTGGTTGAGTGCCTGCTTCCCAGTGCCTGGGTTCGATTCCTGGTACCTCCCAAAAAGCAAAACAAACAAAAAACAAGCTCTCATTGGAGAGCGTATGTAGCTCAGTGGTTGAGCGCCTGCTTCCCATGTATGAGGTCCTGGGTTCAATCCCTGGTACCGCCAAAAAAAATTTTTTTTTTTTTTGAGGGATCTTTTGGTAAATGTATTTCAAACTGTAACTGTCTTTACACACTGGATGGTTATTTGAAATTTTTTGTTAAAATTGGCCACCCCATTCCAACTCTATACTTTTGTCCATCTCTCTGGGGATGGGCTGGAGCCATCTGAAAGCCCGAGCTGAGCTCTACCTCCCTGGCCTCCCGTTTGATGTGTGACCCCAGGCAAGTCACTTCTCTCTCTGACCTGCAGAGTTTGCACAGATGAACCAAGCCAGAGGTCCCTTCCCAGGCCTGGGCATTAGGGGGTGCAGCCTGCTCATACTTCATGCATTTCTTTTGTTAATCATAAAAGCCCTGGCTGAAGATGTTCAGGCTCGCCAGGAAGTGGAGCTGGGCATTCACGGGGTCCCCTTCCTCCCCAGATACCGCAGCGGGACCCGCGGCTATATGAAGGCGGTGGTGTTGGATCTCCTGCGAAGATATCTTCACGTCGAGCACCATTTTCAACAAGGCAAGACACGCCACTGCCACAAGCGCTGCCACCGAAACCACGCGGCGGGAGGGGCAGTCCAGGCCTTACCTGTGTACGCCCTGTGTCTCCCTCTGCAGCCCACTACGACAAGTGCGTGATAAACCTCAGGGAGCGCTTCAAGCCAGACATGTCCCAGGTGCTGGACTGCATCTTCTCCCACGCGCAGGTGGCCAAGAAGAACCAGCTGGTGATCATGTTGATCGTAAGCACGGCAGGGTGCCCTTTACCCGG
Source organism: Cabassous unicinctus (assembly GCA_029593785.1). Lineage (NCBI taxonomy): Eukaryota > Metazoa > Chordata > Mammalia > Cingulata > Chlamyphoridae > Cabassous > Cabassous unicinctus. The sequence goes on from JAQZBX010062033.1 coordinate 6,588, forward strand.
AGCCGGGTGGATCAGGGGTCAGCAGACTTTTTCTGGAAAGGTCCAGAGAGTAAATATTTTAGACTTTGTGGGCCATGCGGGCTTTGTCACAGCTACTCAACTCTGCCATATCTCACCATAGACAATACCTTAATGAGTGGGCGTGACTGTGTTCCAGTAAAACTTTATTTACAAAAAAAAACACAGGTGGTGGGTGGGGACTGGCCCATGGCCTTAGTAGGCTGGCCCCTGGAGGCGATTGTGACTGGCTTACTGTGTGCTAGACACCCCTGAAGTGCTTTAGAAGTATTAACTCATTCAAGTCTCACAGCAACCCTAGGAGGAGAGACCTGAAGTTGCTTGCCCAAGGTCACCCAGTTTATAAGTGCTAAATGTTGTAGCTTTGAGGGCCGTAGGATCTCTGTCATATCACTCAACCCTGCGGTTTCATGAAAGCAGCCGTGGATGATATGTAAATGAATGAGCATGGCCATGTTCCAATGAAACTTTATTTACAAAATCAGGCTGTGGGCCACAGCTTTATAGGACAGGTAACACCCTAATGAGATGTCTTAATAAATATTGATGTTTTTGTTAAGTCATGTTTTAAATCTCCCAGTGCAGCAGCTCTTAAGTCCTGGCTGCTCCTGAGACTCACCTGAGGAGCATTTAGAAAATACAGATGCCCAGGCCCCGCCCATGGTCAGTTAGAGCAGGATTTCTGGGGCTGGGACCCATGGGTTGGTACTTGTTTAAAAGGTCTCCAGTGGGAAATTTGATCATGGATTATAGATTAATATAAATTAATGTTGAAGTTCTCAAGTGTTTTAATGGTTCTGTAATTAGGTGAGAGAAGGTCCTTGTTGTCAATAGAAACAAGAAATAACCGGGGTGAAGGCTCACGCCTCCTGCAGCTGACTTTGATAAAAAGAAAAGGTGTGTGCGCACATGCGTGCACGCCGACTAGAAAAAAGAAATGTGGGAATGCAGTAAGAGTTTTAACAATTGGCGAATCTTGGTGATTAGGATAGGGCATCTCTGTGTACTACTCTTCAATTTTTTTGTAGCTTTGAAATTTTGCTATGTTAAACTTGGTGGGGAGACACCCCAAGCGATTGCAGTGCGCAGTCGGGACGGGGACATGTCGATGCCCAAGGAGATATTTACTCTCTGGGGAATTCTTTCGCGAAAATAAAACAGCCCTTTAAAAAGCCCCTCTCTGGTCAGCTTTTTTAAAGCTTACATTTTTTGAGTTTTTTTTAAAAGCCAGGCACACCTGTAATGTAGTCAGCTGGCCAAAGGCAACTCTCCTGTGGACTTGAAGCTACTAAAAAGCATGTATGCCCGAGGACAGTCTGGGGAAGACAGGTGGACGGGCTTCCAGGGTAGAGACCTGTGGCACTTGCCTGGGGCCTCTTGGGTGAGGGAGACCGAATCTTTGCGATCAGGTGTGGTTTGGGTGCTATACGTGAGCCTCAGTATTCTTGGTTCGTTTGCTGGAAAATGGTGACCTCTTTGCACCTGGCTACTCATGTTTGGTGCCTTGTGCCTAGTCGGTTTTCAGCACAGACTCGGTAATGAAATCATTACTCTGAAATGGTTTTTTTTTTTTTTTTTTTGAGTCTTTAATTCAGTGGTTGTAAGACTTTGCTAATGACAGAACAAAGAAAACAAAACATTGTACTGTCAACTAAAAAATATAGATGAGACCCCTTCATACGAGTTACCGAGACAGAAAAGTAGAATTTCAGATCCATGCATTTAGTGTGTGGTGATCAGATTTAAAAATCTTCCCGCAAACTACTCGGGGCTCTTTCAGTTCTGAGAAAGCCACTAGCCTGGCCGGTGGGACAGAGCCTGTGTTCCGCGCTGTCCTTGGAGCCACTAGCCTGGCGTGACGGTGGACAGTAATGCCACCTGCCCCTGAGGACATGGAGAAAATCAGGATTTGGGAAGGAAAGAAGGTTTAGAAAAATTTTATGTGCGATTTCATCAGCACTGACATGCTTCTGTGTTTGTGTATGTGCATGAAGGATTAATCAGTTACAGTTTTTTTCTGGGTATAAAAACAGTGTATGTTCGTTGTAGATAATTAAGAAAATGGAGAAGCACATGCAAAAGAAATGCCCACAGCCTGCCAGCCTAACGACTTCCAGAACAGTCGGCTGGTATAGGGCCTGGGAGGCACGTTATTCGGGCCTCCCTTTTTCCGGCAACCGTTCATTGGCGTTTGGTGGGTATTGAGGGAGCACCTGCTCCAAGCTGTTCCCGAGCCCCTCTTGCATTCAGAGCATAAGAGGAGATCACAGGCGAGTCACCCACAGCCCTGTTCCCAGCAGAAAGGTCCATCGTTCAAAAGCCAAGAAGGATGAACACAAGGAACCAGCATCCTTCCCGCTTCCCCTGCAAGCTTCAACTCCCGATCCCAAGGAGCCACCCGTGACCTCACCAGCCACTGGATGCTCGCCCCTGGGGCTCCTAGAGCGCAGCTCACCACCCCCCACCGGGGCCTTTACCTTTGTTTGTGCCTGGCTCCTTTGGCAAACCTCTAAAGGAGGCAGCAGTGATGGGGATAAGAGAGAGAGGCCTCTGGGATGGCCTAGGCTCGGGTTGGAATCCCGGCTCTTGCTGTGCACACGCTTGGTGGCTTTGCCACGAGCCGTATCGCCTCTCTGAGCCTCAGTTGCCTCATCTGCAAAATGGGAATCATTACAATAGCTCATCAGAAGGTTGGGAAAATTTGAGGGAATGTACGTAAAGGGTCTAGCTTCTTGTCTGGCACCTAGTAATACAGTCAGAGACTTAGTTGTATTTTTCTTCCCCTTAGACATTTAGGGCATGTTTTCGGGATGGATGAATGGATGAATGGGGGGTGCACGGTGGAGAGGGGTAAGGACATGGGTGAACCAGGCAGAAGTCTGAGCAGCTGCCTGGTTTGCTGGGGCCGCCGCACTCCCTGGCAGAGCTGCTCGCCAGCCGGTTTCTCTCTGGCAGAGAAAGCCTCTCAGGATTCTGTTTTTGGCCCCCAAAGGATGAGCTTTGTGGACCAGACCCTTCCCTGTCAGATGAGCTGACTGCCATCCTCAACGACCTCACTCAGCTGAGCAAAAGTGAGCACTGCAAGGTGGCTCTCCGAGCGAGACAGGTAGGGAGGCGGACGTGGCCCCACCTTCCGTGCCCCCCCACATGTGATATTCCCCCCAACCATGTGCGAGGCCCCCACTACTGGGCACGCCTCCCCCTTGTGCACAGCTCCCTCGTGTGGAAAACCCTCGTGCGCCCCCCCCCCACGCTGCTGGGCTGACTGCTAACCCCTACCCCAGGTCTGACCTGCTGGCCTGGCCCGTGGTGCTCTCTCCTGAGACTGGCTCCCTGGCCCCTCCGTCCACCCTGCAGGTCCTGATTGCCTCCCACCTCCCCTCCTACGAACTGAGACACAACCAGGTGGAGTCCATTTTCCTGTCCGCCATCGACATGTACGGCCACCAGTTCTGCCCGGAGAACCTCAAGGTGAGGCGTCTCCTTCCTCCCACTTTCCCCAAGCACACGCGGTGGCCCAGGTGGGGCCTGGGGTGAGATGGGCTCCCCGTGACCTCGAGGTGCCTGCAGCCAGCGTGGGGCCCCGTCGCGGAGTGGGCAGTTCAGTCCCAGTGGCGGGGGCTGCTGATGGTGGGCGCTGGGAGGCTTCTGGGAGAGGTGGCCTGGAGAGCAGCGCTGAAGGTGGAGGGCGTGTCCGCGAGGGCTCTGCCGCAGGTGCGATCCTGAACTTCAGGTGTGATAGGGCCACCAGGCTCATCTTCCCAGGCACCCCTGACGCTGGTGCTCACTGACAAGCTCCCGGGGAGCCCCGAGCGGCCGCCTGGATGGCTTCCTCCACTTCCCAGCCTCACGCGGAACTGAAGGAGGGAAGGAAGCGCGTGCGCTTCAGCGTCGCAGCATTTAACGATAGTGCCGCCCCTGACCTCTTTGCTCCACTCCCTCCCACTCAACTATTGGTTAAAACTTGTTAACATTTTACCCCTTTTTTTCCTCTATTTCCTGTAGAAATTAATACTTTCAGAAACGACCATATTTGACGTCCTGCCCACTTTCTTCTATCACGCCAACCAAGTCGTCTGCATGGCGTCCTTGGAGGTGAGTAGGAGAGGCCCATGGAACCACGGCGACCATGACCATGCCCACCCTAGCGCTCCCTGACCCTGGGCCAAGCGTCTTGCAAATGTGGTCTTTTACTTCTCCCCATGGGGTAGGTACCGTTGCTGTCCCCATTTTGCAGAGGGGGAACTGAGGCTCAGAGAGGTCGAGTGACTTGCTCCAGGTTGCACAGCTAGGAAGAGGCAGGACCAGCATCAGACTAGGTCTGTCTTGCTCCAGCGTCCTCGCTAGGTACCTCTGTACTCTTGTCTGTCATTCCAGCCAGGCCCAGGTGGGGCACACTTAAATGCCAACCCCTAAGAGCCCAGCCCGAGGCCCCTTGGTCAAACTTCCAGACTCACTGCATTAAATACCTTCGAAGGACTTGGAACTACGAGAGCTGAAAGTGCCCGGGCGACCACTTAGCCTGATTGCCTCGTGTGACAGGGGCAGAGCAGGGCGGGATCGGTGGCAAAAGTCAAGCCGGGGGATTTCCTCGCTCCCACTCCAGTCTTCCACTCTGGCTTCAGGGGCCGTGTAGTTCCTGGGAGATGGTGTGGTGGACCACATCATAGATTTAGGAAACCAGCATATCTGCTGGGCTCTTTCGAGACTCTTCTAGAAACACGAGTTGACGTGTTGTGTTTTTGAATGGTCTCTCTTTCCCCAGATCATTATTGTTGCTGGTGGTTTCTCCTCGTTTCTTCATCCTCAGTGTTCAGAGTCTTGGTCATCAGATCCCCCACTCTGTCTTCTGCCATCTTTTGTGGGTCACACGCCTTGATGCTAGAAGGCTAAGAGTCTTCATGAGATAATTTTGGGCTTGGGGGCAAACTACAGCCACTGGTTCTCCTGGCCCTGCAGATTTTCCCCCTTCCATGGTTTCAGCTCTGGAAGAATCCTTGTGGGGTCCCATTCTTTGTCTCCAGCAGTGATACCCAGGACAGCTCGTCATGGTGTCTTTTTAAAATGACAGAGCATATTGTCTTCTGTTTTTCTAGGATGGTTTACACATTCTCTTGCTTTCTTCAGCAAACTTACTGAACGTAATCCATCCTTCCTTCATGACTCAAGGCGAACGTTGTGAATGTATGAGTTTGACTCGGCCCATGGAGAGTTTTGTCCTTGCTCGAAATGTCCCCACGTTGGGGGTTCCCAAGACCACCCCCAGGTTCAGTGATTCCTTAGGAGGACTCACAGAACTCAGAGTATAGTTGTACTCACAACTCTGATTCATTACAGCAAAAGGACAAACAGCCAAATTGGCAAAGGGGAAAGCTGCGTGGGGTAAAGTCCACAGGAGATCAGGTGCTAGCTTCTCAGTCTTTTCCCAGTGGATCCACAATGGAAGTGCTCAATCCCTCCAGCAACGAGCTGTGTCCACTTGTTCAAAATGTTGTCCACCAGCTTGTTGGAGACCCAGTGCCCAGGCTTTCTGCTGGGCCCTAGCACATACCGAAATTCCAGACTCCAGGAGGGAGACTGTTGTTTACACAAACAGTTTAGGTACAGTGAGCCGTTCTTTTTAGAGAATGATGGAAATCCTCCTAAAATCCAAGTTCCCAGAGCCCAGCCAAGGGCCAGCCTTGCAGGCAGGCTTGTCAAAGGCTGGCAGTGAGGCGTGCTGTGCTAACACCCTCCTGCCCAGCCCCATATTCCCCGTTCAGTTAGTAAACGTCTAGTGCTTAAACTCAAGACCTGGACTGTCCTTTGGCAGCCACCGGCTGCATGTGGCTCTTGAGTACCTGCACTGTGGCCAGTTTGGCTTGAGCTCTATTTTAAGTGTAAAATACACACTGGCTTCCAAAGACTTAGTGTGGAAAAAAAAAAAAGAATGTAAAACATCTCAATGGTTTACTTATATTGTTTACATATTGAAATGATAATATTTTGGGGCAGATAAAATATATTAAAATTATCTTTATCTTTTTCCTTTTGTTCTTTTAAAAATGGCTCCTAGAAAAATTTTAAATGACAGATGCAGCTAGTGTTACATTTCTATTAGACAGCACTGCTTTAGAACTGGGGTCAACAAACGACAGCCCACGGGCCAAATGCGGCCCATCACCTGTTTTTGTAAATAAAGTTTTATTGGAACACAGCCATGCCCATTCCTTTCTGTGTTGTCTACAGCTGCTTCCCTGCCACAGCAGCAGAATCGAGTAGTTGCAGCAGAGACTGTGTGGCTTGCTCTTTACCACCAGGCCCCTCTACAGGGGCTTACCAACCCTTACCACTTACCAACCCTTGCTCTAGAGTTCAGGGAGTAGATTTTGCATAACTAAGTAACATCCCGAGATGTGAATGAATTTGCTCTTAATGACTGTTTTGAGAGCATTTCAGGTACCTTTTCAGCTTCAGTGTCCTCAGGCTTTGCAGACGCCGTTCATGCCACCTGAGTGAATGTCTGCTGTGCCTTGCCGCAGGTGTACGTGCGAAGGGGCTACATTGCCTATGAGCTGAATAGCCTGCAGCACCGGCAGCTCCCAGACGGCACCTGCGTGGTGGAATTCCAGTTCATGCTGCCTTCCTCCCATCCAAACAGGTAGGTTCCCAGAGAAGTGCATCTTTTTCTCCCGGACCTCTGTGATCTTGACTTGACTCTGGAAGGACCCCCCAAGTATGTCTGGGAACAATGCTGGGAAGGCATCAGGAACCCTTCCTGGCCCCTGTGTCATCTCCCCAAATCTCCTCCGTCAAAGGGAGCTAATCCAGGGCTGCCTCGGTGACCTGCACTGTTGGCATGGCAGCCACTACCCACATGAAATAAAATTTAAAGGTCATTTTCTCAGTCACACCGGCCGCCATCTAAGTGCTCAGCAGCCCCATGTGGCTCGTGACTGCCATATTGTGGAACGTTCTGTTGGACAGCGCTGCCTCGGACCACTGTGAAGACTAGAGGAGATGAGGCCCGCGTGTAGTGGAGGGATATTAGCAAGCACTGTGGTCGTCATGGCTGCCGCTGGCGTGTTGTGGGTCAGCTCTGCTCCTGAGCGCGCCCAGGCTCTGTCTCACTCAGCCCTCACCATCTGTTTGCCAAAAATACATTCGCATCCCCATTCTGCTTCACCTAGTTATGCTCATTAACGTGGAGTTGGAATTTGAGCCCGGGGCTCACTCTCAGCTTAGAACTCTCTCTGCAGCATCTGAGCAGCCCCCCAGGAGCCAGCTGCAGGGTCATACTTCTTGGCCTTTCCATAGCAGCCTGGGGTCCTGGAGCGGTGGTTTAGGGGACCTCAAGAAGGGACATTTTGGTGTGTCCATGCTGCTCACTCACCTTCTCTTTTTTTTTTTAAATATGTATTTTAAAAGAGGCGTAGATTACATAAATGTTACACAAAAATTACAGGGATTCCCATATGCCCCACCTCCCACTCCTCCCACAACTTCCCACATAAACCTCTTTCATTAATGTGGCACATCACCTGAAATGGATATACACATCCTGGGGCTTTGGCACTAAGCATGGACCATAGTTCATGTTGTAGACCACACTCTCCCCCACACAGTTCTGCATGTTATATGCTGATGTAAAATGGCTGTATCTGTCGTTGTAATGTCACTCAGGATAATTCCCAAGTCCTCAAAAAGCACCTGTATTACAACTGTTTTTCCCTTCCCTGCCCCAAAAGCATCCAGTGGCCACTGGCTCCACCTCATTGTTGTAATTTCTTCCATTGCTTGAATCACAGTATGTCTACAACAGAATACCATCTATCTTATTTCCAGGCCCAAAGTCCTCTTCTACCAGTCAGGTAGAATGCAGCGCCTGCTACAGCAATTATGTCTCCAGGGATTTGGAGGGTTCTCTTTCACGCTTCCCCATCTACCTGTTTCTTGTTCTCGTGGGGATTCCTGAAGACCTGGCTTGTGGCTAGAACGGTCTCGTTGTGATCTGGGGGCTCAGTTGATCAGCTCTTGTGTCTATTTGGGCAACAGGTTTCATGCTTTCTTGAAACAGGGACTTCTTTGGTCTCTTGGGACTTTAAAAGATGTATTTCTCTTTCTTTCGGAAGGTGTTGCTTTTTAATGGGAGAAGAAAAGAAGTGCTTCCACCCATGAGGCACCTTCCTTCATAGTTACATTTATTTTTACCCTTATTTCATAAAAAACAAAACATAAAAAGGATTATAAGATTTTACCCAGTTGAAAGGAAAGGGGACTTGCAGTCTGGAATGATTTGGGGGATTGTGGGAGGTGCGGTCCAAGGAATTTTGAACTTACCGGCACCCAAGGAGGAATTCTTTCTTTTCCCTCTTGGCTTCCATGTCGCGGCAGTTCACCAGGTGGAGGCTGCGGGCCGAGCATTGTTTCTTAAAAAGAGCTTCCGTGTGTGTCCAGGTTATTGGTCGTGACCTTCAGTGTGGCCCAGGGTCCTGTTCTGTCCCAGAGGGGAATCGACATCCCCGGAGGGATCCTCCGGCCGGCGAGGGGCCTCACTTTTGCTTGTGGCTGGAAATATCGGCTTCAGGGGAGGCCCCACCCCTCCAGCTCCTGGAGGCCTCCCGGAAGGGCTGTGAGGATGGAGTCTCGCCTCCCAGGAGGACCTGGCCTGGTCCTCGGCGTCCGTGATCCAGGAGATCGAGACTTGGATTGCAGGGAGCAGAGGGAGGGTGGACGAGAGGCCGGTGGGCTTTGTGCTGGCCACAGGGTGGGCCTTGTGCTGGCCACAGGGTCACAAGCTCCTCCAGGGCCCGAGGAGGGTCTGTGAGCACAGCCAGGTGGTGGGAGTAGAGACTCTCCCGCCCAAGGGGCTGCTGTTCTCAGCTCTGGCTCATCGTTGCTCTGCAGGAAAGCAGGCCCAGCCACGCCAGACCTTTCCATGTTTTTCCAAGAGAGGCAAGAAATCTGGAGTTTAAAAAATTGAAAGCCTTTGATTTTTCAATAGGGGCAACTAATTAATATACACGAAAATGTTAAAATGTTGCATGGCCCAAACTAAACAGTCTGTGGGCTGAATTCAGCCCATGCTGCCTGATTGTAACCTCTGGATTCGGCTGTCTGAGAGCAGGGTCCTGGGTGTAATGATTTCCAGAGAACCTGACGGCAGTGCAGACACACAGGCTCTACCCCACCTGTGTCAGGGTCCCCGAGACCACCCGCGAGTGTGATGATTCTCTAGGAGGACTCACAGCTCTGATTTATTGCAGTGAAAGGATACAAAATAAAATCAGCAAAAGGACAAAGTGTGTGGGGGCCAAGTCCAGAGGAAATCAGGCACAGGCTCCCCAGAGTCCTCTCCCATTGGAGTCACACAGGATGCGTCTGACCCCCTCGGCAACGAATTGTAACAACACATGCAAAACGCCACCAGCTTGCTAGAGACTCGGTGCCCAGGGTTTTTACTGGGGCTACTCCCAGAAGGAAGGCAGGTGTCAGCATAAAGCATGTTGGTGCAAACAGTTTAGGCACAGCAAACCACTTGGAATGGTGGGAAACCTCCCCAAATCCAAGTTCCCAGATCCCAGCCAATGGCCGGCCTTACACACAGGCCTTTCTGAGGAGGGCAGCATCAGGCCTGCTTGGTTTCATTTTCTGCACACCATCTGATGATAGCTCCCCCTTCACCTGATTCCAGGGCCTGAGTCTAACGTCATGCTCCCGGTGAGCAGCCAGCCCTGGGAGCAGTGACCATTAACAGGCTGCTGGCCACGGGGCCCATTGTGCTTTCTGCCCCAGTTCTGAGAGCAGGTCTCATGGAGGATTGGAGCAGAGGCCTGGGGTGTCTCTCGGGACCAAGCCTGCCTGCCTCGCCGGCTGCCCAGGAAATAGCCTCTGCAGCTGAAATTGTCTCTGAGAGTATTCATTCTCTGTGTGTCTGAGTCTACCACTTTGGATTTATCTTGGGACCGTGCTGGGACTGGACTTACTTGCATGTGTCATTCACTCATTCATTCATTCCCTTATCGAGCTCTTACTCTCTGTGGGGTCCTGAGGAATCAGGTGAGCATCCTCAGCCCCTGGTCCCCATCTCAGTGTCTCCCACATTTTGAGTCCCACTTCCATCACCCCGCAGGATGGCCGTGCCCGTCAGCATCTCCAACCCCGACCTGCTGAGGCACAGCACAGAGCTCTTCATGGACAGCGGCTTCTCCCCCCTGTGCCAGCGGATGGGGGCCATGGTCGCCTTCCGGAGATTTGAGGACTTCACCAGGTACCCAGAGCTTCCCCGACAGAGGGGGTCGGGGAGGCCCAGACGCTTTGCACAGCGAGTTGGTAATAACAGATTAATAGCAGCCTCGTGGCACGTGCGTGGGCTTCGGCCTGCCTGCCTTTATTTTTT